>PGFW01010275.1:25353-43486 GCA_003123925.1 Haematobia irritans | reverse complement strand
CTTAGCATCGTATTAACTTAGTTTTATGTAATTTCATTTATTTGTATTTAAATCTTGGCCATATACCTTAATTAATCTTTAACGTAAATTTGTTTACATAGTATTTATTAGAAAAGTGGGAATTGATGAAAATAGCATTTCAAGTAATTAAATTACTATAAGGTTTTTAATTAAGCAGTTTCCATTGGTACCAAGTGCACTTCTTCAGTTATTTCGAATTTTTTAATGTCTGTTCTCAATACTGCAGTAGTGCCTTCCTTAAAGGAGTAATCGAGCTGTAAAAGATGCAAGGTTATTAACAAAGCGTTTTCCGAATTTAGAAAAAAAATACGTACCTGTCCGTTCCCTCTTCTTTATTGGCCAATTCATAGTTGCGTAAATATTCTGTGGAATCCTTGCGAAATTACGTCAAACAAATCATATGTTTGAACCGCAAAGAAAACCCAAAATCGTTAAAAACGCCGGCGGCAATAGCATCACGTATCAAGCTTTCTTACCAATCGTTCGCTCAGACATGTCGGTTTCCAACGGCTTCAAACACAGACATATGCCGCCAGGCTTCCGAGCCCAATGGTAAGCTATAAGGCAACTTGTCCAGTTGAGACCATGAGGATGTATGGAGTTATATATATGCTCCGTTTGTATACCTCCTTCCCAAAACTATGCAGCACTTATAATATGACCTTGTAGGGCGGAAAAAGCGAAAATTTGTTTTTTAATAAAGTATTTTGCGGCTACAACAGACCCCTTGGCGGCCAGTATTTAAGACGATGGAGTTCCAACCTGAGATGCTAATTCATATCTGTAGTCATTTCGAGGTAATCGGCAGCGGTACCAGCACCACAAAACAAGTGACACAGTAAAATATATCAATGAATCCATCGGTAATATAGAATTTAATTTTTAATACACTTACTTACACATTTTTGGGCCAAATAATGAATTTTTAGCACAATTCTTGTCCCGAAAACAATTGGTTCCCTTCAGTTTGCGCGTGTAATCCGCTCCCTATATAACACCAAATCCTTAAAATATGATTACCCACGATAGTTTGTACCTGTTCTTCACAAGTTTTGGGAAGGCTTGAAACCGCTTTCTCTATAAATAAGGTCTGCATTCCTGTGAGAAATCCAATTCTAATAAAATCTGTAATGACCAACATTTATAAAAGTCTTGCGCTTTGCAATTATCAAAATTGAAAACCCGAATTTGGGTAGTTTCTCTGAACTGTCCAATTGTCATCTGTTAATAAATTTTGTTTGTACGGAACGCGAAAATATTAAACAATAATACGAACCGAAAAAAAATTCCAATAACTTTTGCAACTCGCCGCCGAATGAACAAACACAATTTGCGACAAACGTCAAAAATCAACGGAATACCAAGAAATTGCTTGCGCAATTGTAGTGTTGCCAAGTGAGCTAATGCATTAAACACTACTGAGCGCATTTAAAGCGGACCTTAGACGGTCGGATAACACGTACGAACAGAGGTTCGTGCTATTTGTTGTTGTGCGTTCAAGTTTTTGCCCTCTAAGGCCGTAATGCACCTTTAGCGAAAAATTTTCATTCCCTATAAGAAAATGCATTGCTAATTTATCTAACGAAATTTTCCGGTACGTTTCCCAAAAATTTTCTAAGGCTGGTACGCTCACCCTCTAAATGAAATAACAGGGTTGCAATAAGCATATTTGGCATGGCATAACATTTAAATTTTAATTACAATCATTGTGTGCGGTAAAAGTTTTAAAAGGTCCTGAAATAATAAACAATTTATTTGAAAGGAATATTTGGAACATATATTAACAATTTTTTAAAAAGCGATTACCTTGGTTTAGAAATTT
The DNA here is from genome assembly GCA_003123925.1 of Haematobia irritans. Lineage (NCBI taxonomy): Eukaryota > Metazoa > Arthropoda > Insecta > Diptera > Muscidae > Haematobia > Haematobia irritans. The sequence goes on along the minus strand of PGFW01010275.1, from coordinate 41,643 downwards.
GTTGTAACACAGGCACTGTTTTTTTTGTTGTAGACTTAAATTAAATTTTTGCTACCGAAAATTTCGCGTAGAGGGGTGCATACCAGCTCTTTTACACTGCACGAAACAAATGTGATAAACGAAACAATGAATGTTGTATGCAAGATTTTATGGGTGAAACGAATTTTTTACTGAAAAAAAAAATCGAGAAAATAATAAAAATAAATCTTGGTATATGTGTCAAAAACAATGATTTCCTGAAGTAAAGGTTGAATTACATACCATGCGTCAATCCGTGCGTTGAAATTTCTTTCTGTTTGCGGCGAACTATTCGAAGCTTTTTGAATTTCAAAGAGAAAAAATTTCAATCTCTCAAATCATCGACGCATTGTGTCCATTTGAACGCATGGCATGTAATTCTACTTAATTCCACATTTAATATATTACAAATTAACTTGATGAAATCAATATTACTTGTCGCTTCTGGTTTTCCATGATTGAAGTTGAATGTTTGCCCACGTTTTTGCCAACAATAACGGTTAAGATTTCATATATTTGATTTAATTGTCAACCAGAAGTTGGCGATCTATATTGTGCACATATATTAGAGTTAAGTCTGCCGAAGGCAATAATCGATAATGCTGGCATGTATTATGTGGATCGATAACACATTTACCGATTAATTTAGAGTCATCGGCCCGACAAGTCATGATTCGATTCGAACAGTTGTAAGATTCTTTACAAACACCCGACATTCGTCCGGAATAACTGATTAGTCTGTAAAAAAGCCGCATTACTAGAAGAAAAGTATCGATCGCATGATGGTGCAATTAATTCAGGTGGCCTTTTAATAAATTTAGAACGACACTAAATAAAGAGCCCTTTCAAAACAATCAGAAAAAAGTGCATTTTAAAGATTTACCAAGTGGCAAGTTACATGTTGCAGCGTCTATCAGCCAGTGTTTTTTACTCTCGATGGAGCAGCGTGTCTTGTAAAAATATGCTTGAAAAACAACACTTTAAATTTCCATTGAAAGTCAATAAATTGTTCAAGCAATTATATCCTTTTTTACAATTTTTAAGCCAAATAACACTTTTAGCGCTTGGTGTTTCTACAAAAATATAAAATGGCTCTTGTAACAATAGTGATGGCAAAACTACTTTTCATGACATTCATGCACAGTTGCGATTGTTGCAGTGGTACTTACGAGTCCCCTGTTGTAAGCGATGAGGATGAATGGAAAATTTGAAATGCTGGTAGGGTGCCTAAGTGGCGTATAGTATCCAACTTTGAGAATACTAGTGAGATACAAAATTAATTTTTGATAGCGTGCTATATTATCGTTCCCATATACGCGCATACAGCCTTTTTTTATATGGTGTTCTCACCAAGCCATGTTTTGAGGTTGAGATGTTTTTCCCTTATACAGTCACATCAACGAAGTCGTTTATTCGCCATACTAATAAAAACAGAGTTCAAAACACGATTCCAAGTTTCCTCAAAACACCGTCAATTTTAGAAATGTGAAGGCCACCTAATTTTGGAATATACCCCGAATAACATACCCTAATTCAATAATATTCCCAATAAACATCAAAATGTTTTTGAAAAATGCTAAAATTTCAACAATTGTTCAAACATTTTTTCAAAAAGGATTAGGGTAACCCTGCCAGCAAATTTCAAAGTTCCATTTCCATCCTCATCGCTACCACAGACCGTAAAATGTCACCACAACCATCGCGAACTGTGATTGGGGGAAGCATATCAGAAAAGTACAGGGAAAGTAACATGTAAAAGATTTGCCTATCACTAACTGTTAGAAGAGCCATTTTATTTTTTATGAAAACGCCAAAGCGCAACAAGCGTTGTTATTATTTTTATTTAAATAAAAAACGAAATAAAGTTCTGAAAACATAGATATTATACGCTTAAAATTGTGAAATGGTAACACCCAGAAAACAAATTCGTTTGCTCAAACCGTAAATTATTTGCCAACCGAAAAGCAGGTGTTCCATCAACTAAATCAATGATATCTGTCAGCACAACCCAACATTTGGCAGTTGTACTGCATGGTAAGTGATGTTGGGATCAACTTTGCAAATTGGTTGTTCGCTATATCATATTAAATTGTTTTGTTTGTTGGTGCAACGCCTCGATTTTCTTTATATTATTATCCTAAACTCAAATTCCAATATTAAATAAAAAGGGCAGACTAATATTGTGATTTATTAATTTATTAAAATATTTTACAATCAATAATAAAACTACGAAAATAAATACCAGTAAAGGTGCTAACAACAAAATGCTTTTGAATCTACATATACGTGAGATCAAAGTTTACATTACAATTTAACAATATTTTGTAGGTAATTTTGTTTACCAATGCACCCCAGAGAAAATGTTGGTTGCAAATTCGATCAATTACAATGGGAAATGATGTCAGTAACTTATTTTTTGTTACAAGAACAATGTTTTGAAAATTATTTTTTCCCCCCATTATACATCCAAACAGCGACATGAAAAAAGTTCACAGGAATCAATAACGAAAATTCCATAACCATTTCAATTTTAGGGGTGTTTACAATAACCAACTGCCGATAAATTTGTTGTATGCTGCACTAAATTGTTGAGCTAACCAACCAGCATAGAGAGACGCCTAAACATCATGGATCAACAAATGGTTTGTTACAACCAAAGTTTAGTAATACTAAATAGAAATCTTAGTTCAATTATTGGACCGGGGCGTAAGGTAGTTGTTGCAATCAAAATTAATAAATATTATATCAACATCGACATGGTAAACTGGTATGACGCTACAGGAAATTTGCAAAAACGGGGAACAGCATTTACTTGATAATGGCCCGCAAATACAGTTGAATAAAGTTTAGTCCCATAGAAAAGAAGTTGCCTTCAGGTAAATATCGCCACCGATTTAAATAAAAGGAAATATTACAAAAGTTCCATAAAATTTGCAGGCTTCATACATCAAACAAACACAAATACTTTTTACGGCCAAGCGAGCTTTTTTTATAATTGTAATTGAGCATACATGGTGACGGAAGTCTAAGTCGACTGTATTTTTATATCTAGAGGATTAAGGAATGAAATTTCTGGCAAGTATATATTGAAATTAGGTTTCTGTAGTTTGACGCACATTAATTGCAAACCTAATAACCATCTTGTCATTGGTAAACAAACATTACCTACAAAATATTGTAAATTGTAATGTAAATTGATCTCACGTATATGTAGATCAAAAGCATTTGTTGTTAGCACCTTGTATTGTATTTTCGTAGTTTATTAATGATTGTTAAATATTTTAATTAAATTATAAAAATCACAATATAGTCTGCCCTTTTTTATTTAAATAATTGGAAATTTTGGTTTAGGATAATAATAAAGAAAATCGAGGCGGTTGCCCACCAAAACAAATCAAAACAATTATATATGATATAGCGCAACCATGCAAAGTTGATCCAACAATACTACCATGCAGTTACACTGCCAAATGTTGGTTGTGCTGACAAATATCATTGATAGTTGAATGGAACCAACCTGCTTCGGCTTGGCAAATAAGTCCGGTTGAGGCAACCGAAATTTGTTTTCTGGGTGTGATCAGAATGGGTTATTAGGTTGCAATTATGTGGTCAAACTACAGAAACCTAATTCCAATATAATACCTTGCCAGAATATTTCTTCCTTAACCCTCTAGATATTAATATACAGATCGACTTAAGACTCGTCAATGTATGCTCAAAAATACAATAAAAAAAGCTCGGCTTGCCGTAAAAAAGTATTTGTGTTTGTTGATGTATTTAAGCCTGCAATTGTTTATGGAAACTTTTGTAATATTCCTTTTTTATATCGGTGCGATATTTACCTGAAGGCAACTTCTTTTTTCTATGGGATAAACTTATTCAATGATATTCGGACCATTATCAAGTAAATGCTGTCCCCCCGTTTTGCAGAATTTGTAGCGTCAATATACCATTACCATGTCGATGTTGATATAAATATTTATTTGTTGCAACAACTAGCATTACGCCCGTCCAATAATTGAACTAAGATTCTAAATTAAGTATAATAAACTTTTGGTTGTAACAACCATTTGTTGATTCCCAATGATGTAGGTCTCTCTAATGCTGGTGGTTAGCTCACAATTTTATGGGCAGCATACAAACCAAATTAATCGGCATTGGGTTATTGTAACCAAATTGAAGGTTTAATGGGAATTTCGATTTTTGATCCTGTTGAACTTTTTATGGTCGTGTTGGATGTATAATGGGGAAAAATAATCAAAAAACATTGTTCTTGTAACAAAAATAAGTTACTGACATCATTTCGCCCATTGTAATGATCGAATTTGCAACCAACACATTTCTCTGGGTTGTATATGGTGAACAATTTTCGACTTTCAAAATTAGAATTAAAGTGGATCGTTTTTTCAAATATTTTTCCAGGCACGCCTTCTCCATCGAAAATAAAACAAACTGCTGATAGACGCTGCAAATATCCCTGCCAAGCATTTCAAAGTCCATTTCAAACCTCATCGTTACCACAAGACATCGTAATGTCACTTCAAACCATCATGAAAAGGGACATTCAAAAAGTATACATGCAAAGAATTTGCCATCCCTACTGTTAAAAAAATCCATTTTTTTGTGAAACGGCCAAGCGCAAAACCAGCGCATACGAAAATAAAAGTTTCTGAATAACATAAAGATTATACGCTTAAAATTGGTGAAAAGTATATTGGGTGACAATTTGGTGATTTTTCCAAAATGGAATAAAGGTGAGTTGTTTTTCAAAAATATTTTACAGACAGGCTGCCTTCCCAATCGAATAAAAAACAACTGGCTGATAGAACGCAGCAACATGTAAACTCGCCTACTTGTAACTCACATCATTCATTAATGCCAAAAAATTATGTTAAATGTAATGTGATAAGTGATATAAAATGTTAATATTTTTAAAAGATTTGTAAATGTTAAATCAAAATTAATAAATATCTAAACAAAACGTGTTTTACTCGACCACAATGATTCTTTTTACAACTATCTTAAAATGCACTTTTTCTGATTGTTTGGAGGTCCCTTATTGGCGTCGTTCTAAATTGAATCTATTAAAGCCACCTAATAATTCACTCATGCGAAACATTTTTGTAGTAACTATGGCGTGGTACAACTTCTCAATAGTGACGGCGCTTTTCCGACGAGTTTTTGATGTCGTATATGATTGTTTTCGACGTAGTGGGGATTCTCAAAAGAGTCCCCAAATTCAAAAAATGTTGGCAGGGATGTAACTTGCTACTTAAAACTCAACATCATTCTTTTATTAATGCAAAAAATTATGTTAAATGTGATGAGATAAACCGAAAAATGTTATATTTATAAGAAATTATAAATGTTTAATCAAATCAATAAACATCTACACAATCGTGTTTTACTTGACCAGCAATGATTCTTCTACAATTAGCCTAAAATCACTTTTTCTGATAGTTTGGCAGGGGTTCTTATTGGAGTCCTTCCGAAATTGATCTAAAAAGGCACCTACTAATTGCACTGATTGAGAACTATTTTTCGTAGTAACTGGCGTGGTACAGACTTCTGCAGCTAGTGAACGGCCTTTTCCGACGAGTTTTTTTGAATGTCCGTATATGATTGTTTTCGACGTTAAGTCGGGAATTCTCAGAAAGCGGCCCAAATTCAAAAAAATGTCGGCAAGGAATATTCAAAGTTGAGAAAATTGTTTTGAGAAAATCGCGTTCTCACAAAAAACAGAACATTACCCTCAACAGTGAAAATTCAACCATTAAGCCAATAAATCTCAAGTGTTAATCCTCAAATTGTAAATGCATCGCTACTCAATAATTTGTCAAAGAATTTTCGAGGCTGGTCAAATTTCAAAATTAACATCGTGCAAATACTTTCAACCTAAAACCAGCATGAAAACCAACATGGTTTTTTCGTTGCAGTTTAGGGTAGTGTTTTGTCAAAGTTTTCTCGTATTATGCTTCAACGCTTTTCAAAAAGATTTCGTCAACATTTTTGGCAAAAATTGGAAGTAATTCGCAACAATTTGAAGATGTAATTGACAGATGAGCTAATTTCAAGCAGTTGAATTTAATGTTGATAAATTAATATTTACCATCAAACTGAAAAGTTGTGTGCATTGAAAAAACGTCTCATCCTGTGTTTATTGTGGGAATCCCAATAAACACAAACGTTTTGAAAAATATGCTAAATTGATCAAAATTTTTCAAAACATTTTTGTCAAAGGATTAAGGGTAATATTCAAGTTGAAAATTTTGAGAAAATCGCGGTTCTCAAAAACAAAAAACAGACAATTAACTCTCAACAGTGAAATTCCAACACATTAGCAATAAATATCTCAAAAGTTTATCCTCAAATTTGAAATACATTGCTACTCAAAGTAATTTTGTCAAACAATTTTCGATGGGCCGAGTGAATCAAGATTCAAAATTAACATCGTTGGCAAATACTTTTCAAACCTAAATTTGTATGAATGAATATCCCACTTCCCAATGAAGATTCAACTAGCAAAAATTCTAATGAATTTGTAATAATTATCATTTCATCAAAAAATAAAATATATAATAAACCACTACACTAAACAATACCAATTGATAAATTAATAATTCTTATTTAAACATATCAACAAAATAGACAAAAACAAACAACAAAATCTTAAATTATCTTAAACATTATTAGTAAATCACTTTTACACACATTGGATAATTGGATTTTCCTTCCTTTTGGTGTCATTAAAAATTTATTAACATGAGGGAAATTTGAAAATTAGAACGTACTGGACCGCGCGTGTTAGAATTGCTTTTCCAGGAGAAGGAATATCACAAAATATCCATTTTAAACTGGATAATAGTACAATCATCCAGAAGTTTGTTGATTTCAAACAAATTTGTTGTTTTTACAATTTTAATTGGTTTCACTTGTAATGTTTCTGGAAAACTTTTTCTTGTACGATAAGCCACTCATTTTTTTCATCGGTCAGCTTTTTAATGTTTCAAGAACGTAGAATCCAATAATTATAGTTTTCTGCAAAAAGAGATAATACAATTTACGAAATTCCTTAAAGTTTTATTTCAATTTGTTTATTATTCACTTACCTATTTTTTTATAAACTATTTGGTTATTTGTCTTAAAATGTTTCCATTTTTTTATTTCTTGGCAATTGACCACGTACTGTCGTTGCACAAAATAAGTATTGGAAAACCACAATGGTTTTTTCGTTGCAGTTTAGGGTAAGGTTTTGTCAAAGTTTTTCTCGGTTATTATCTTCAACTCCTTTGTTCAAAAGATTTCGTCAACGATTTGGCATAATTGGAAGTAAATTCCCGTGAATACAATTTGAAGAAATGTATTGAAGATGAGCTTATTTCCAAAGTCAAGTTGAATTTATGTTTTGAAAATTTATATTTACCATCAAAACTGAAAAGTGTGTTGCAGTTTGAAAAACGCTCATCCTGTGGTTTATTGGATAATGTCAAAAATATTGTAATATAAAGTTTCATGAGAAAAAAAAAGAATAACAAACGGTTTTTAAGAACATTGAACATGTGAAAATAACATAAAACTATTTTTCACTTTGCACTCGCGAGTAATTAATTTGGCATGAGGGTTGAGTAAATGATGACTTTCTAGTTTCCATGGTAATGTCCAAAGTAATACATCTCTACGCCGGTGTGAACGGTGAAAATGTTTGGAAAAAACGAATGAGGAAAAGCAGTCGTGGGAAACATAGCCATTACATTTGAAATTCTCTTTTCTGTGGCAAAGGCGTTTAGTAAATCGAGGCATATGTGAACGTAGTATACTATATCATAAATACTATTTCTTGCGTCTGAAACTGCCTATGCATATGTCAAATATTGCCGCAGGTTGCACACAAATCGTATTTAAGTTACGATAACGTTTACTGTAAGCAATAATCATTTTTTTTTTCTGTTATGTTTCAGCTGATCATATTTGGTTTTATAATTTAGCATTGATTCCTGATCACAAGAAGAATTAAAAATTTCCAATTGAATATTAAATTGAAAGATGTCTCAATGCAATCACTTAGGCCCTCACTGTGGAACACAGTAATCAAAATGGAATCAATTCAATAATAATACGTATGTTTGGCATACAAGCCTTTCACTTGGCCACCCGGTATGAGGTTAAGATGTTAACCGAATCTGTTTTTCAAGGAAAGTTTTCCAATGCTACATAGAGCGGCGCAATGAAACTTTTTGATGAAGAACTACACAGTCACGCGACGAGTAGGCCGTATCGAAAAGATAGAAGTTCGATATCTAAGGCCTTCCGCAGGAATCTTACGCTGTAATGAACCGGGACATATCCACACCCTTTAATTGTGCTCAACAACTTGAAGTGAGGGTCATTGCAACGATCTGTGCTAGCAATTAATATTGACGGTAATGTTGGCGTGGGACATGCACCGGCCGCTTCCTGATAGTTGCACGTTACAACTCTTAAATTTCACAATAGCAGACCCCCCATATTGTTAAATAAGTACGTATAAAATTTTAATCTAATTGTTAAAATCCTAAAGTCTATAAATTCAGTAAGTATGACTAAAAATTTCCTGATCGAAACATTAAAAGGATTTTTCAGTTTATGTGATTCAGACCGATCTTTTTGATAAGGCTTTGTCGCAGCAAGTGATCGAATTTACACGCGTCAAAGTCTGTTAGTTTTAGGTTAGGTATGGTGCAGCCCCATGTATCAGTCTCAACCTTAGACTATCTAGGGTGGAACTTCTCTCTATCACTAAATGCTGCCGAAGTTCTCAAGTTTTAGCTCAAATGACAAGGGACCTCCTTTTTAATAGGCCGAGTCCGAGGTTGCGACAATGGTCGAGAATTCGAGTTGAAATCAGCTAGAATTTCAAAGTCCTTTTTTTTGAAATAAACAAAAATATAAATGAAACAGACCATAACTCCTTTTATATATTTGACAAAAATGAAAAAAAATAAATAAATAAAATAATTATTCCTGCAATCAAAAAAGAATTATTTTAGAAAAATTTTTAAAATGTCACCAAAACTTAGTACCGACGCTTGATCTGGGCATTACAATTGACTCTTTCTAAATATTACTAGTGATTGTAATACATACTTTAAAAAATTTTTTGTAATACATTATTATTGGCTTATATCGTCACTTAAGAGTTTATGTTTGAAAAAATCGAACTTTGAATATGCTGGCATGGATTATCGAGTCTTTGCTTTTGCAATTTTTTTTTCTTTTTGATGGTTGGGCTATGCAATTATCTGGCTTGAAATCTGTTCCGGATTCGAGAACAATCAATATACAGTCGTCGTCTTGATAAAAGAGATGAAAGTGTCCAACACATGGTTGAAATATAGATCAGTTATGGTATATGTGACAGCCCGATATTTCGGCCTCACTTAGACTATTCCGTCGGATTGTGATACAACTCTGGCGAACTTCTCTCTTATCACTGAGTGCTACCCATTTCTATGTTAAGCTCAATGACAAGGGACCTCGATTATATAGCTCCCATATGGACTCGCAGTATTAGCGATACCCACCGAAGAAATCTCTTGTTTCTATAATCATAGCAAAAATATGTACTGGATTGATGATATCGTAAACACGATAATATTTATATTTTCTTGCTTTCTGTTTTTATAGGGCATTTTGGCGATCTTGCAGTTTTATGTTGGGCGCGGTCAACTGCAAAAATGCCATTAAAGAAGAGGCCAAATTTGCAATTGCACAGTTTCCCAGGTCCAAACAGTAAGTGTTGTGGAAAGATTTTCATTATAACCATAATATTAACTTCTATTCCATATATTATAGTAAAATCAGGTAGTTTCGTTCACGATGTTGTGCTTGGATCCAGGACATGGACACCAACAAAAGAAGAGTTACGTGCTTTATCCGCAGAAATGATAAAACTTGCAGCAAAGGATTTAAAATTTGAACGACTCGAAGTCAATCATGAGCTAGCTATGGAAATGTTCAAAGACACACACTATAAAAAGTGAACAACTACCCAGTATTTCGAAAGTCAAAAACCAGGGGCCCGTTGTGATGTATCCCGGTTTGGGAAAAACACATTTGACATTTACGTGGTCCTATATGATAGCTGGCATCTAGTTCTTGGGCAATGTACTGTAACTGCTGCGCATAAACTTTGTGATGAAGGTAGCAAAGATGCTATTTATAGAATACAAGGAGTTGCATTACCCACTGGATTTGTTTTAAATCATGTAGCATATGGCACATTGGAAGAACGTGCCAAAGAAATTGGTAAGTTATAGATGTGGTATAAGTTCGTGTAAAAAATTTTTTTTTTTTTACGTAATTTCTTTTCTTTCCTTTTCAGAATCCTGCCCGACAACGCACATGAATCCATTTGAAGAAATCAATCGCATATGCATTCGCTTAGTTTCCTATGAATTTCTTTATTGTATCTCTATTGCGATTATTTTAAGCACTATTTTGTTTTGTTATAATAAAGAGAAACCTTACTCAGCATCTATGCCTTTTAAAAAAAAGATATATTATAAATTTAATATTTATAAATGGAAATCCATTTTTTATTTCAATTCAATTAATTTATAAATTAAAAATTCGTTAAACTTAAATTATTAACGTCTGTAACACCTAAACTTAACTAGACGAGATTTTTTACAAATACGTAATATGTAATACTTGCACTCTGGCATAGGGCTTTATCTTTGAAAGCAACAATAAGTATTTTATTTTTTAAGCGATGACTACTTAAACAGTGTTTTCTAGGTTGGTGCCGTTAACTGCTATTAGTAGCATTATGAAACCACCAAACTAATACGTCCAATTACTTTGAATCAGGGAAGTCTTTAATTTATCTTTGCTTTCGGCTGCCATAGCCGGTACCAAGTCTGCTAATGCAATATAAAGGAAGGATCCAGCAGTGCCTGCATAAATCCATTGCGTCATATTGCTATGGAGACCAGCTATAAGAAGACCTATGGACATACCAACAAAGCTCAGAACTGAACTTACAATGTTCAGAATAGCGATTGCTGCGGACGTATTGAGACTCCTGTTTGCAAGGAGGAGTGCGAAATCGCCCAGTTCGTGGAGGTAGTTCATGAACATAGAACAGCAAAAAGCGGTTGGCTAAACCAGTTCACGGGGCCGAAGGCAAAGGCAGCACCCCCACCCATCGTTAGGTTGTGTAAAACCATGACCAAAATTACTACCATAAAATGCAACCGGCGTTAATGGTACTTGAGTTTCTTTTCATCTGTCCTTCTGATTCATTTAACATAATGTTCAGTTCGCGTACATCTTTCACATCGGCAGTTGGCATCTCTCCGTTTGTCTCACTATTCGTGGCAACGGCTTGTTTAGTGTTATTATCTATCTAGTGTGAACTTCTATCTAGTGGTGAACTTCTCTCTTATCACTAAATGCTGCCGAAGTCCAAGTTTAGCTCAATGACAAGGGACCTCCTTTTTATAGCCGAGTCCGAGTGGCGACAATGGTCGGAATTCGAGTTGAAAATCACTAGAATTTCAAAGCTCACTTTTTTTTGGAATAAACAAAAATATAAATGAAACAGACATACTCCTTTATATATTGACAAAATGAAAAAAAAAAAATAAATATAATAAAAATTATCTGATCAAAATGAAATTGATTTTAGAAAATTTTAAAATGTACCAAACTTAGTACCGACGCTTGATTCTGGGCATTACCTTGACTCTTCTAAATATTACTAAGTGATTGTAACATACTTTAAAATTTTTTTGAAACATTATTATTGCTATAATCGTCACTTAAAGAGTTTTATGTGAAAAAAATCGAACTTTGAAATGCTGGCAATGGATTATTCAGTTGCTTTTTGCAAATTTTTTTTCTTTTGATGGGTTGGGCTATGCATTTCTGCCTTGATGCTGTTCCCGATTCGAGAACAATCATATACAGTCTTGAAATAAGAGATGAAGTTGCCACCACATGGATTGAATATATAGATAGGTTAGGTTATAGTGACAGCGCCGATAATTTCGGCTCACTTAGAACTATTCCGTCGATTGTGATCCACTCTGGGCGAACTTTCTCTCTTTCACTGAGTGGGCTACCCATTTCTATGTTAAGCTCAATGACAAGGGACCTTCGATTAATACTCCCATATGGACTCGCAGTATTAAGCGATACCCAACCGAAGAAATCTTCTTTGTTCTATAATCATAGCAAAAATGTACTGATTGATGATATCGTAGAACACGATAATATTTATGATTTTCTTGCTTTCTGTTTTTATAGGGCATTTTGGCGATTCTTGGCAGTTTAAATTGTTGGGCGCGGACTGCAAAATGGCATTTAAAGAAGAGGCCAATTTGCAATTGCACAGTTTCCCAGGTCCAAACAGTAAGTGTTGTGGAAAGATTTTCATTATAACCATAATATTAACTTCTATTCCATATATTATAGTAAAATCAGGTTAGTTTCAAGTTCACGAGTTGTGCTTGGATCCAGGAGCATGGACACCAGCACAAAAAGAAGAGTTACGTGCTTTAAATCCGCAGAAATGATAAAACTTTGCAAGCAAAGGATTTAAAATTGAACGACCTCGAAGTCAATCATGAGCTAAGCTATGGAAATGTTCAAAGACTCACAACTATAAAAAGTGAACCAACTCCCAGTATTTTCGATCAAAACCCAAGGGGCGCGTTGTGAATGTACCGGTTTGGGAAAACACATTGACATTTCCCGTGGTCCAATGATAGCTGCATCTAGTTTCTTGGGCAAATGTAGCTTGTAAGACTGCTGCGCAATAAACTTATGATGAAGGGTAGCTAAAGTATGCTATTTTATAGAATACAGAGGAGTTGCATTACCCACTGGATTTTATGTTTTAAATCATGTAGCATATGGCACATGGAGAACGTCAAAGAAATTGGTAAGTTAAGAATGTGGTATATCGTGTAAAATTGTTTTTTTTACGTAATTTTCTTTTCTTTTCAAGAATCCTGAGCCGACAACTCACATGAACCATTTGAAGAACAATCGCATATGCAATTCGGCTTAGTTTTTACTATGAATCTTAGACGCTAGGCGATTATTTTAAGCAACTAATTGGTTTTGTTATAAAAAGGAGAAAAACTACTAACATCTATGCCTTTAAAAAAAGATATATTATAAATTTAATATTATATAATGGAAATCGCATTTTTTATTCAATTCATTAAATTTAAATAATTAAAAAAAATTCGTTAAACTTAATATAACGTCTGGTACACCTAAGTCTTAAAACTTAGACGAGATTTAACAAATACTATATGTAATACTGCACTTGCATAGGCTTTATCTTTTTGAAAGCAACAATAGTATTTATTTTTAACGATGACTACTTAAACAGTGTTTCTAGGTGGTCTTCGTTAACTGCTATTAGTAGCATTATGAAACCACCAACTAATACGCCAATTACTTGGAATAGGGAAGTCTTTAATTTATCTTTGCTTTCGGCTGCCATAGCCGGTACCAAGTTCTGCTAATGCAATATAAAGGAAGGATCCAGCAGTGCCTGCATAAATCCATTGCGTCATATTGCTATGGAGACCAGCTATAAGAAGACCTATGGACATACCAACAAAGCTCAGAACTGAACTTACAATGTTCAGATAGATTGCTCGACGTATTGAGACTCCGGTTTGCAGTAGGAGTGCGAAATCGCCCAGTTCGTGAGGTAGTTCATGACATAGAACAGCAAAAGCGGTTTGCTAAACCAGTCACGGGGCGAAAAGCAAAAGGTCAGCACCCAACCCATCGGTTTAGGTTGTGTTTAAACCATCACCAATGTACTAGCCATGAAATGCAACCGCGTTAATGGTCTTGATGGTTTATTTCAATCTGTCTTCGATTCAATTTAACATAAATGTTTCAGTTCGCGTACATCTTTCCACATCGGCAGTTTGGCAATCTCTCCGTTTTGTCCTCTACTATTCGTGGCAACGGCTTGTTTAGTGTTATAATCTATTCTAGTGTGATCTTCTATCTAGTGGTGAACGTTCTCTCTTATCAACTAAATGCTGCGAAGTCCAAGTTTTAGCTCAATGACAAAGGACCTCTCTTTTTATATGCCTGAGTCGCCGAAGTGGCGAACAAATGGTCGGAATTCGAGTTGAAAAATCACTAAGAATTTCAAAGCTCCTTTTTTTTTAGGAATAAACAAAAATATAAATGAAACAGACATACTCCTTTATATATTGACAAAATGAAAAAAAAAAAATAAATAAATAAAATTATCTGCATCAAAATGAATTATTTTAGAAAATTTTAAAATGTCACCAAACTTAGTACCGACCTTGATCTGGGCATTACCATTGACTCTTCTAAATATTACTAGTGATTGTAACATACTTTAAAAATTTTTTTAAGTACATTTATTATTGCTATATCGTCCACTTAAGAGTTTATTGTGAAAAAATCGAAACTTTGAAATGCTTGGCATGGATTATTCAGTTTGCTTTTGCAATTTTTTTTTTCTTTTTGATGGTTGGGCTAATCAATTTCTGCTGATCTGTTCCCGATTCGAGAACAAATCATAATACACGTCTTGATATAAAAGAGATGAGTGGCGCGACCACATGGTTGAAAAATAGATATCAGGTTAAGGTATAGTGACAGCCCGATATTTCGGGCTCACTTAGACTATTCCGTCGATTGTGATACCACTCTGGCGAACTTCTCTCTTATCACTGAGTGCTACCGCACTTTACTATGTTAAGCTCAATGACAAGGGACAATCGATTATAGTAGCTACCATTATGGACTCGCAGTATTAGCGAATACCCACCGAAGAAATCTGCTTGTTTTCTATAAACATAGCAAAAAATATGTACTGGATTGATGATATCGTAAAAAACGAGTATATATTTATATTTTCTTGGCTTTCGGTTTTTATAGGGCGATTTTGGCGATCTGCAGTTTTATGTTGGGCGCGGCGACCTGCCAAAATGCATTTAAAGAAGAGGCAATTTGCAATTGCACCAGTTTCCCAGGTCCAAACAGTAAGTGTTGTGGAAAGATTTTCATTATAACCATAATATTAAACTTCTATTCCATATATTATAGTAAAATCAGGTAGTTTCGTTCACGATGTTTTGTGCTTGGATCCAGGACATGGACAACCAACAAAAAGAAGAGTTACGTGGCTTTAATCCGCAAGAAATGGATAAAAACTGTGCAGCAAAGGATTTAAAATTTGAACGACTCGAAGTCAATCATGAGCTAGCTATGGAAATGTTCAAAGACTCACACTATAAAAGTGAACAACTACCCAGTATTTCGAATCAAAACCAGGGGCGCGTTGTGATGTACCGGTTGGGAAAACACATTGACATTTCCCGTGGTCCAATGATAGCTGCATCTAGTTTCTTGGGCAAATGTACTGTAACTGCTGCGCATAAACTTTATGATGAAGGTAGCAAAGATGCCTATTTATAGAATACAAGGAAGTTCATTACAACCCACTGGATTTTGTTTAAATGCATGTAGCTATATGGCACATTGGAAGAACGTGCCAAAGAAATTGGTAAAGTTAAGAATGTGGTATATTCGTGGTAAAAATTGTTTTTACGTATTTTCTTTTCTTGTTCAGAATCCTGCCCCAGCAACCACATGAACCCATTTGAAGAACAATCGCATATGCGAATTCGCTTTAGTTTTCTATGAATCTAGACCTAGCGAATTATTTTAAGCAATTATTGTTTGTTATAATAAAGAGAAAACTTATCACATCTAAATGCCTTTAAAAATGATAATATTATAAAATTTATATTATAGAATGGAAATTCCATTTTTTATTCAATTCATTAATTGTATAAAATTAAAAATTCGTTGAAACTTAATAATTTAAGTCTGTACACCTAACTTAACTTAGACGAAGATTTTAACAAATTACGTATATGTAATACTTGGCAGCTTGGCAAATAGGCTTATCTTTGAAAGCAACAATAGTATTTTATTTTTAAACGATGACTACTTTTAAACCAGTGTTTCTAGGTGGTCTTCCGTTAACTGCTATTAGTAGCAATTATGAAACCACAACGTAATACGCCAATTACTTGAATCAGGGAATCTTTAATTTATCTTTGGGCTTTCGGCTGCCATAAAGCCGGTACAAGTCTGCTAATGGCAATATAAAGGAAGGATCCAGCAGTTGCCTGCATAAATCCATTGGGCGTCATATTGCTATGGAGACGCAGCTATAAGAAGACCTATTGACATAACCATACAAAGCTCAGA
>PGFW01010275.1:8707-25328 GCA_003123925.1 Haematobia irritans | reverse complement strand
ATATTGTACTGGTCCTGATCATGTGTATCTGTTTAGGTTTGCTTTTATGAGCAATATAATGCAGATAGGATAGGATAGGATAGTAGGAATTTTAAAATAAACACGCATTTTCAAAGTAGCCATAAAAAAATTATATCACATTAACGATTTAAAATTGTATTTTTTTCAATATCATAGCCGATTTGTTGATTTGGGGCAACATCAAAAGTCAATTGAAGATTATCAAACGTCGAGTTCGACTACACAGTTCCCATTCATTCCAAAACCTATCTTTCAATCTAGTAATTAAAATTTTATTACCATCAAAACCTGATTCGTCAATTTTTTCAAATGACAATAAACGATTTGAGGTGCTTTAAAAAATAAAGTTCGATTAATTTAAACATTTGCCCAAAAGAGTGTCAATAAAGGATGTATCAATTCTGTCCACTAGTAGGTAGTTATAAACATATATGGTCGTTTTCCCCGTGTCTTGCTTTTTTAAGCAAACATCTTATTTTTACGAAGACAATAATTAAAAAAATTTTTTTGAATGTGCAATAACAAAATATTGTGTAACTTTAACCGTTCTCATATTATAAATTATATAACATACCGTGTATCATGAAGAATGTGTGGGGATCAAAATCCTGTTTGTCCATATGGTCTTGTTCCTCCCACACTTCCTCCAATTGAGCTTTATTGCCGGGATGGTGGACCTTTTCATGTTTCTTATGTTTCTCTTCTAATTGTTTTTGCTCTTCTTCAAATTTCTTCCGTTGTTCTTCGTTCAATTCCTTTTTATCATTTCCTTTTCGAATTCTTTTTGCATTTCATACTCCTTGAATTCCTGTCGTCGTTTCCTATCTGCTTCGGCCAAATCTTCAGAGGTTTTCTTAATTAATTTTCGTAAATCCTCAATCTCAAATGTGTGTTGATTTCCATGATCTAAATGTTGGGACACTTTCAGATGATCACGGTCAATATCGTTACTTAATTCAAATTCTTTGTTAGCCAAACTTCTTAGACGTTCAAGCTCACGACGTTAATTTCGTCAACTTGGTACGTACATGGTGATTCACATAATCCAACTCTTGTGCAATTTTTCCGCTCTATATAAAAAATAATTAAACACGTACTTACATATACATACGCGTACAAGCATATAGTATGCCTGTTTAGTACATACTCGTATATCAGCTTCGGGAGCTTTATCTAGCTTTTTCTAAAATCTGGATCGCTTTCTAAAGCCTCTACAACTTCCTTTAAATAGCGTTCATACTCAAAGCAGTTTCTACATCTGGAGTTGCTGCTTCAGCGGGTTTGTCTTCCTTTTTCTGAAAAATGGAATCGAGAAATTTGATTTTATATTGGACACATCATGCCAAAAACGGCATATAAAATATGAAATTGTTACTCCACACCAAACCCTGCCATTCTTATTCTAATACTAAAAACCTTATTTGTACGCAATTATTTCTATATTTGAAGTTTACCTCGTCTGTCTTTTTTGTTTTTGCGTCGCACTCGCAATGATGTGACCAAAAGAGATGCAAGCTCACGAGGAGCGACTATTTTTATAAAACTATCATAACGTACACAACAATGCGACCGTATGTAGCTAAAATAATAATTTTTACGACGAGAAATAACTATTGTTTTCTCAATAAAATATTGTAAATCTTCTTTAATTCTGACGTGTCCTAACTTAGCTGTTTTTACAAATGTATTACAAAAAAAGAAGACAATTTGGAATTGTTTATATATTGTTTGCATGTCATTTTTTTTGGTGACCCATGGTATGCCAGATTAACTGTTTTTTTGAGTTACAGCCCAATAACACAGCCCAATAAACACAAAGGTTTTGGAAAATAATAAATTTCATAATTTTCAACGAATAAGGGTAATATTCAAAGTTGAGAAAATCACTGTTCTCAACAAAAATAGACATTAACCTCCAACAGAAAAATTCAACACATCAACGAATAATTATCTCATATTGTAATCCCTCAAATTGAAATGCATCGCCTTACTCAGAATTTTTTCAAACAGTTTGTCAATGTGAGACAAAATTAAAAATTAATATTGCTTGCGAATATTTTTTTTTATTGTTTTCCCTGCCAGCATTTCAATGTTCCATTTCATCCTCATCGCTACCCCACAGACTCGTAAGTGAACACTTGCTAACAATCGCCAAAACTGTGATAGTTATTTTTGCCATCACTATTCGCCATGAAAGTATTTTGCCATCACTATTGTTACAAGAGCGCCATTTTATATTGTGGTGAAACACCAAGGCGCAAAGCTGCGCTTATTATTTAATTGTTATTTCAATGAAACGGAACAATAAAAGTGCCTGGAAAAACATAGTTATTACGCTGAAAATTGTGAAAATGTAAATTGTGGTGAACAATTTTTTTGACTTTTTCCAAATCGAATAAAGTGATAGTTTTCAAATATTTTTTTCCAGGACAACGCTAGCCTCCATTGGGAATAAAGTACTGGCTTGATATGACGCTACAATATTTAAACCTTACAAACTTGTAACTCAACATCAATCTCTTTATTAATGCATAAAAATGTGTGTTAAATGTGAGGGTGTGTGATAGTCGGTTGATAAATGCTATATTTATGAGAATTTATAAATGTTTCATTAAAAAATGGTCAAGTAAAACACGATTGTTTAGTGTTTTACTTGACCACAAATATTCTTTTACAACTATCTTAAAATGCACTTTGTCTGAGTTGTTTTGAAGCGGCTCTTATTGGCGCTCCTTCTAAATTGTATTCCAGAAAGGGCTCCTAATAATTGCACTCACTGCCGATACTTTTTTGTTATCGCATGAGTGCAATTATTACGATAATCCAAAACTCCTCGCTTTTTCGAGGAGTTTTTGGATATCGTTATTACGACTGTTTTCGACGTAGGGGGATTCTCAGAAGCGCACCCCAAATTCAAAATGTTCGGCAGGGGTCAAAATTACAACTTTAAATATTCTTAAACATGTTTAAATTGTTATAATTCGATTTCATCCATAATGTTGGTGTCACATAACTTTTAATTTATTAATTATTAATTAATTATACTTGTGCCAATTTTGAAATAATTACTATCGAGGAACTTTCTAGCCTTGCGTCTTAGAATAGCATTCCAGCCAAGAGGAATTTCACAAAATAACAGAACTGAAAACGGGATGGGTAAATGGATGTAATGCTCAATTTTGATCCATGAAGTTCTATGATATGGGAATCTGTTGCACTTTGTTTAATTGGTTGCACTTTGAAGTTTTCTTGGAAACTTTTTCTTTGTTGGTTCCTTTCGTCATTTTTTCATCGGGCCAAACATCTTTCAAGAAGTATAGCATCCAATGATTTTAGTTTTCTGCAAAACGCAATCGAGTTTTTTCTAGTTGGATTTCCATAAATGCGCTGTATGTGCATTTTACAGACTATCCAGTTCATTCCGGACGGAACGTCGTTTTTGTAAAGCAATCCTACTGAGGGGGTGTGTGTGTCGGCATCAATACGACTTGTCGGCGATGTACTAAATAATTCCTGGTAAATGTGTTATCGATCCCATAAAACATTGAAGCAAGTATCGATTATGCCTTCGCGTATTTTAGACTTATATAGTGTACTACAATAATAGGGATATGTATCGACACGAAGCACTAGTCGTCCGGAATAAACTTGATTATGTTAGGTTTAGTGGCAGCCCGATGGTATTCAGGCGTCACTTAACGTAATTCAGTCCATTGTGATTACATCATTGGTGAACTTCTCTTGCTTATGGCAGCAACTGCCAGTTGTATGGGCCCTCACGAATTACTTAAAATTAATATATGTTGTGTCATTTCGCATTTAGGTAGCCTAGACAATTTTCCTAGCGGGGGGCTATAGCCCCTAGCCTAATAATTTATAGGACTTGAACTTATAGGTTTCAATTTAATGTTTTTATTTCATAAAAATTGAATAAAAAATTAGCGATCAAAATTAAACTCGACCAAACAATTTTATAATAAAGCCAAACTAAAAGTAGTTTCCACACTTTTCCCAGCCGAAAAAAATTTGTGAGTTGTTCTAAAGCGAACAAACTTTAAAAAGTTATCTTCCACAAATGTCCTCAATTATTTTAAATACACAGGAAGTTTTTTTACTTAATTTTTTTTCATATTTTTTAATTGCTTGCAATTTTTTTGTGTAGGAATAAATAAATTGGTACAAATTATTGAAAATTTGTCCAACAAAACTGCTACAATCCATTATAGAAAAATCGATTAATTTTTGGAAAATTATTCCAGGAAAAAGCCGTTTCAAACAAGCGTCAGAATGCCAATTAAAATCATAAAAACAATAAAAAATTATTTATTGGGAAAAAATTTTTTTAATTCACATTCAGAAACACCGATATGTCGGATCTCACCTTAAGAAAGTGATGCAAATTCATTGCAACGGCTGTTGAAAAACGGTGGACATTTTTGTCCTATGACAAAGCTCATATTACATTTCATTGTTTCTCCGCGCAATTTTTGCACCACTTCTAGGAGACCAAAAAAAGCAACATTTTCACTACTTTTTGGCAACGCTTTTTTCGCCAGCATTTTATTAAGATATTAATTTATGAAAGAATAACTTTAATATCAATTATATTTTTTGTAGATTAAATTGACTTACTCAAATTCAATCTTTAAGTTCAACCACAGCTTTATTTTTAAATATCTGACTTCAAACCATTGCCATCTGGCAACTGCTACCACAACGCCAATGTAACTTCGATTGCTTCATGAAACGTCTTTAGCGGAAATTGTGCGATTGTATGGTGTATACTTGTTTAATTTTTATAAAAGATTAAAAAAACTATTGACATTTATTGAAAAAATGGAAAATCTTATAAATAGAGTTTTCTAATTCTGGGGGGGCTAAAATTTTTTCTGGGGGCGTCTAAGGCCCCCTCCCCAGAGGCCCCTGTCCTACGCTTATGGTTGCATTTCGGTGAGCTTGATTCCAACAATAAGTGACCATACCGGGGAAGCTTACCCGTGGTCTTGAGATATAGCCCTCCAAAGTGGTTCAATTAAAAAACTTCATATATTCTATTTCTGTTTTTTGTCCAGATCTAGACAAAACTTAGGTATCATATGAAGCTTATTCAAATGCGTACACTAGGCTAACAGTTCGTTTTGTTGAATTGCGTTCTAGCATTAATTTTTTCTCATGATTTTGACCTACTAAACACGAAAATGAGCTTTAAAAAAATTTTTCTGTCGAAATTGGTTTTCGATTATACAATTTTTTTAACTTTTTAATTTTTGGAGGTACACCTTACAATTTTTGAGCCATATCTTTCTTCTTCTTTGTCCTAATTTGACCTACTACTACTCAGAATTTAAAAGAAACATCTACCAAACTTTCATTTCTCAGAAACTTTTCAAATCGGGTAAGTGACGTTTGGATGTTGGCGCGCTTAAAAAAAGTTTAAAAAAATTGGGTTTTTTTTAGTTAAAAAATGTGGCCAGAGAAAAAACCAATTAAAAATTCAGTATCAAATATAAAACACGCATGCTAACCAGCAATTTTGTTTTTTACGTATAGCTGTGAGCCCTTACTTAACAAAATTCTACAACAAATAGTATGACTTCGGCTGACGTTGATTTAAAATTTGTAACAAAAAATCAAAAGCGCACAATGCGTCCTAAAACTTTCGGCGATGTAATTTGTTCTGATATAGTATTTCCAACAAAGGCTGAGGTAAGTGGCGCGTTTCGGTATAAAAATTCCTCAAAACGTGTAAAAAGTATACAAACGAGCAAATTGCCGTTTTCTCGATAAGAATTGTTTGTAAAACTTATTTAGGTGTCCAATGAGTTCACACGATAAAGTAATTATCATGTTCGATAGACGCAAGTGTTAATATGTAATCAATATTCTTTTGAGATGAAACTGAGCCAAGGCATTTAAATATTTTAAATTGGATATATTTTTAAATTTCCCAAATTTCAAAAATGCTTTTTGGCCTGAAAAACCAGGCTTCTACCCATTAGATGAACACAGACGTATTGCAAATTTTGAATTTGTATATGTTGACCATTTGCATCTGGCTACTGGTCGTATAACTCCATGAGTCTAAAGCTTAGCCATCGTATTAACTTAGTTTTATTGTAATTTCATTTATTTGTATTTAAATCTTGGCCATATACCTTAATTAATCCTTTAATCGTAAAATTTGTTTAACAATAGTATGTTATTAGAAAAGTGGGAATTTGAATGAAAATATAGCATTTCAAGTAATTAAATTACTATAAGGTTTTTTTAATTAAGCAGTTTTCCAATTGTAACCAAGTGCACTCTTTTCAGTTATTTTCGAAATTTTTTAGATGTCCTTGTTCTCAATACTGCAGGTAAGCTGCCAGTTCCTTTAAAAGGAGTAATCGAGCTGTAAAAGATTGCAAAGCGTTATTCGAACAAAGCGTTTTCCGAATTAGAAAAAATACCGTACCTGTCCGTCCCCTCTTCTTATTGGCCAATTCATAATTGCGTAAATATTCTGTGGAATCTTTGCGAATTACGCACAAATCAATATTTGAACCAGAACCCAAATCGTTAAAAACGCCGGCGGCAATAGCATCACGTACAAGCTTTTTACCATCTTCCTCAGACATGTCGGGTTTCCAACGGGCTTCAAACACAGACATAGCCGCCAGGCTTCCCGAGCCCATGGTAGCATAAGGCAACTTGTCAGTTGATCCATGAGGATGTATGGAGTATATATATGCTCCGGTTTTGTCTACCCCTCCCAAAACTAATGCAGCACTTATATGACCTTGGTAGCGGAAAAGCATTTGTTTTAATAAAGTATTTGCGGCAACAACAGGAACCTGGCGGCCAGTATTAAGACGATGGAGTTCCAACTGAGATGCTATCATATCTGTAGTCATTTCGGTATCGGCAGCGGTACCAGCACCACAACAGCTGACACAGTAAAATATATCAATATCCATCGGTAATATAGAATTTAATTTTTATACACTTACTACATATTTTTGGCCAAATAATGAATTTTAGCACAATTCTTGTCCGAAACAATTGGTCCTTCAGTTGCGCGTGTATCCGCTCCTAATATAACACCATCCTTAAATATGATACCCACGATAGTTGTACCTGTCTTCACAGTTTTGGGAGGTTGGAAACCGCCTCTAATAAGGTCTGCATTCCTGTTGAGAAATCCAATTCTATAAATCTGTAATGACCAACATTAAAAAGTCTTGCCTTTTGCAATTATCAAAATTGAAACCCGATTTGGGTATTTCTCTGAACTGTTCCAATTGCATCTTTATAATTTTGTTTGTACGGAACGCGAAATTAAACAATATACGAACCAAAAAAATTCAATAACTTTTGCAACTCGCCGCCGCAATGACAAAACACAATTTTGACAAACGTCAAAATCAAACGGAATACCAAGAAAATTGCTTGCGCATTGTAGTGTTGCCAGGTGAGCTAATGCATTAAACACTACTGCGCTTTAAGCGGACCTTAGACGGTCGGATAAACACTACGACAGAGGTTCGTCTATTTGTTGTTGTGCGTTCAAGTTTTTGCCCTCTAAGGCCGTAATGCACCTTTAGCGAAAAATTTTCATTCCCTATAAGAAAATGCATTGCTAATTTATCTAACGAAATTTTCCGGTACGTTTCCCAAAAATTTTCTAAGGCTGGTACGCTCACCCTCTAAATGAAATAACAGGGTTGCAATAAGCATATTTGGCATGGCATAACATTTAAATTTTAATTACAATCATTGTGTGCGGTAAAAGTTTTAAAAGGTCCTGAAATAATAAACAATTTATTTGAAAGGAATATTTGGAACATATATTAACAATTTTTTAAAAAGCGATTACCTTGGTTTAGAAATTTGTTGTAACACAGGCACTGTTTTTTTTGTTGTAGACTTAAATTAAATTTTTGCTACCGAAAATTTCGCGTAGAGGGGTGCATACCAGCTCTTTTACACTGCACGAAACAAATGTGATAAACGAAACAATGAATGTTGTATGCAAGATTTTATGGGTGAAACGAATTTTTTACTGAAAAAAAAAATCGAGAAAATAATAAAAATAAATCTTGGTATATGTGTCAAAAACAATGATTTCCTGAAGTAAAGGTTGAATTACATACCATGCGTCAATCCGTGCGTTGAAATTTCTTTCTGTTTGCGGCGAACTATTCGAAGCTTTTTGAATTTCAAAGAGAAAAAATTTCAATCTCTCAAATCATCGACGCATTGTGTCCATTTGAACGCATGGCATGTAATTCTACTTAATTCCACATTTAATATATTACAAATTAACTTGATGAAATCAATATTACTTGTCGCTTCTGGTTTTCCATGATTGAAGTTGAATGTTTGCCCACGTTTTTGCCAACAATAACGGTTAAGATTTCATATATTTGATTTAATTGTCAACCAGAAGTTGGCGATCTATATTGTGCACATATATTAGAGTTAAGTCTGCCGAAGGCAATAATCGATAATGCTGGCATGTATTATGTGGATCGATAACACATTTACCGATTAATTTAGAGTCATCGGCCCGACAAGTCATGATTCGATTCGAACAGTTGTAAGATTCTTTACAAACACCCGACATTCGTCCGGAATAACTGATTAGTCTGTAAAAAAGCCGCATTACTAGAAGAAAAGTATCGATCGCATGATGGTGCAATTAATTCAGGTGGCCTTTTAATAAATTTAGAACGACACTAAATAAAGAGCCCTTTCAAAACAATCAGAAAAAAGTGCATTTTAAAGATTTACCAAGTGGCAAGTTACATGTTGCAGCGTCTATCAGCCAGTGTTTTTTACTCTCGATGGAGCAGCGTGTCTTGTAAAAATATGCTTGAAAAACAACACTTTAAATTTCCATTGAAAGTCAATAAATTGTTCAAGCAATTATATCCTTTTTTACAATTTTTAAGCCAAATAACACTTTTAGCGCTTGGTGTTTCTACAAAAATATAAAATGGCTCTTGTAACAATAGTGATGGCAAAACTACTTTTCATGACATTCATGCACAGTTGCGATTGTTGCAGTGGTACTTACGAGTCCCCTGTTGTAAGCGATGAGGATGAATGGAAAATTTGAAATGCTGGTAGGGTGCCTAAGTGGCGTATAGTATCCAACTTTGAGAATACTAGTGAGATACAAAATTAATTTTTGATAGCGTGCTATATTATCGTTCCCATATACGCGCATACAGCCTTTTTTTATATGGTGTTCTCACCAAGCCATGTTTTGAGGTTGAGATGTTTTTCCCTTATACAGTCACATCAACGAAGTCGTTTATTCGCCATACTAATAAAAACAGAGTTCAAAACACGATTCCAAGTTTCCTCAAAACACCGTCAATTTTAGAAATGTGAAGGCCACCTAATTTTGGAATATACCCCGAATAACATACCCTAATTCAATAATATTCCCAATAAACATCAAAATGTTTTTGAAAAATGCTAAAATTTCAACAATTGTTCAAACATTTTTTCAAAAAGGATTAGGGTAACCCTGCCAGCAAATTTCAAAGTTCCATTTCCATCCTCATCGCTACCACAGACCGTAAAATGTCACCACAACCATCGCGAACTGTGATTGGGGGAAGCATATCAGAAAAGTACAGGGAAAGTAACATGTAAAAGATTTGCCTATCACTAACTGTTAGAAGAGCCATTTTATTTTTTATGAAAACGCCAAAGCGCAACAAGCGTTGTTATTATTTTTATTTAAATAAAAAACGAAATAAAGTTCTGAAAACATAGATATTATACGCTTAAAATTGTGAAATGGTAACACCCAGAAAACAAATTCGTTTGCTCAAACCGTAAATTATTTGCCAACCGAAAAGCAGGTGTTCCATCAACTAAATCAATGATATCTGTCAGCACAACCCAACATTTGGCAGTTGTACTGCATGGTAAGTGATGTTGGGATCAACTTTGCAAATTGGTTGTTCGCTATATCATATTAAATTGTTTTGTTTGTTGGTGCAACGCCTCGATTTTCTTTATATTATTATCCTAAACTCAAATTCCAATATTAAATAAAAAGGGCAGACTAATATTGTGATTTATTAATTTATTAAAATATTTTACAATCAATAATAAAACTACGAAAATAAATACCAGTAAAGGTGCTAACAACAAAATGCTTTTGAATCTACATATACGTGAGATCAAAGTTTACATTACAATTTAACAATATTTTGTAGGTAATTTTGTTTACCAATGCACCCCAGAGAAAATGTTGGTTGCAAATTCGATCAATTACAATGGGAAATGATGTCAGTAACTTATTTTTTGTTACAAGAACAATGTTTTGAAAATTATTTTTTCCCCCCATTATACATCCAAACAGCGACATGAAAAAAGTTCACAGGAATCAATAACGAAAATTCCATAACCATTTCAATTTTAGGGGTGTTTACAATAACCAACTGCCGATAAATTTGTTGTATGCTGCACTAAATTGTTGAGCTAACCAACCAGCATAGAGAGACGCCTAAACATCATGGATCAACAAATGGTTTGTTACAACCAAAGTTTAGTAATACTAAATAGAAATCTTAGTTCAATTATTGGACCGGGGCGTAAGGTAGTTGTTGCAATCAAAATTAATAAATATTATATCAACATCGACATGGTAAACTGGTATGACGCTACAGGAAATTTGCAAAAACGGGGAACAGCATTTACTTGATAATGGCCCGCAAATACAGTTGAATAAAGTTTAGTCCCATAGAAAAGAAGTTGCCTTCAGGTAAATATCGCCACCGATTTAAATAAAAGGAAATATTACAAAAGTTCCATAAAATTTGCAGGCTTCATACATCAAACAAACACAAATACTTTTTACGGCCAAGCGAGCTTTTTTTATAATTGTAATTGAGCATACATGGTGACGGAAGTCTAAGTCGACTGTATTTTTATATCTAGAGGATTAAGGAATGAAATTTCTGGCAAGTATATATTGAAATTAGGTTTCTGTAGTTTGACGCACATTAATTGCAAACCTAATAACCATCTTGTCATTGGTAAACAAACATTACCTACAAAATATTGTAAATTGTAATGTAAATTGATCTCACGTATATGTAGATCAAAAGCATTTGTTGTTAGCACCTTGTATTGTATTTTCGTAGTTTATTAATGATTGTTAAATATTTTAATTAAATTATAAAAATCACAATATAGTCTGCCCTTTTTTATTTAAATAATTGGAAATTTTGGTTTAGGATAATAATAAAGAAAATCGAGGCGGTTGCCCACCAAAACAAATCAAAACAATTATATATGATATAGCGCAACCATGCAAAGTTGATCCAACAATACTACCATGCAGTTACACTGCCAAATGTTGGTTGTGCTGACAAATATCATTGATAGTTGAATGGAACCAACCTGCTTCGGCTTGGCAAATAAGTCCGGTTGAGGCAACCGAAATTTGTTTTCTGGGTGTGATCAGAATGGGTTATTAGGTTGCAATTATGTGGTCAAACTACAGAAACCTAATTCCAATATAATACCTTGCCAGAATATTTCTTCCTTAACCCTCTAGATATTAATATACAGATCGACTTAAGACTCGTCAATGTATGCTCAAAAATACAATAAAAAAAGCTCGGCTTGCCGTAAAAAAGTATTTGTGTTTGTTGATGTATTTAAGCCTGCAATTGTTTATGGAAACTTTTGTAATATTCCTTTTTTATATCGGTGCGATATTTACCTGAAGGCAACTTCTTTTTTCTATGGGATAAACTTATTCAATGATATTCGGACCATTATCAAGTAAATGCTGTCCCCCCGTTTTGCAGAATTTGTAGCGTCAATATACCATTACCATGTCGATGTTGATATAAATATTTATTTGTTGCAACAACTAGCATTACGCCCGTCCAATAATTGAACTAAGATTCTAAATTAAGTATAACTAACTTTTGGTTGTAACAACCATTTGTTGATTCCCAATGATGTAGGTCTCTCTAATGCTGGTGGTTAGCTCACAATTTTATGGGCAGCATACAAACCAAATTAATCGGCATTGGGTTATTGTAACCAAATTGAAGGTTTAATGGGAATTTCGATTTTTGATCCTGTTGAACTTTTTATGGTCGTGTTGGATGTATAATGGGGAAAAATAATCAAAAAACATTGTTCTTGTAACAAAAATAAGTTACTGACATCATTTCGCCCATTGTAATGATCGAATTTGCAACCAACACATTTCTCTGGGTTGTATATGGTGAACAATTTTCGACTTTCAAAATTAGAATTAAAGTGGATCGTTTTTTCAAATATTTTTCCAGGCACGCCTTCTCCATCGAAAATAAAACAAACTGCTGATAGACGCTGCAAATATCCCTGCCAAGCATTTCAAAGTCCATTTCAAACCTCATCGTTACCACAAGACATCGTAATGTCACTTCAAACCATCATGAAAAGGGACATTCAAAAAGTATACATGCAAAGAATTTGCCATCCCTACTGTTAAAAAAATCCATTTTTTTGTGAAACGGCCAAGCGCAAAACCAGCGCATACGAAAATAAAAGTTTCTGAATAACATAAAGATTATACGCTTAAAATTGGTGAAAAGTATATTGGGTGACAATTTGGTGATTTTTCCAAAATGGAATAAAGGTGAGTTGTTTTTCAAAAATATTTTACAGACAGGCTGCCTTCCCAATCGAATAAAAAACAACTGGCTGATAGAACGCAGCAACATGTAAACTCGCCTACTTGTAACTCACATCATTCATTAATGCCAAAAAATTATGTTAAATGTAATGTGATAAGTGATATAAAATGTTAATATTTTTAAAAGATTTGTAAATGTTAAATCAAAATTAATAAATATCTAAACAAAACGTGTTTTACTCGACCACAATGATTCTTTTTACAACTATCTTAAAATGCACTTTTTCTGATTGTTTGGAGGTCCCTTATTGGCGTCGTTCTAAATTGAATCTATTAAAGCCACCTAATAATTCACTCATGCGAAACATTTTTGTAGTAACTATGGCGTGGTACAACTTCTCAATAGTGACGGCGCTTTTCCGACGAGTTTTTTGATGTCTATATGATTGTTTTCGACGTAGTGGGGATTCTCAAAAGAGTCCCCAAATTCAAAAAATGTTGGCAGGGATGTAACTTGCTACTTAAAACTCAACATCATTCTTTTATTAATGCAAAAAATTATGTTAAATGTGATGAGATAAACCGAAAAATGTTATATTTATAAGAAATTATAAATGTTTAATCAAATCAATAAACATCTACACATCGTGTTTTTACTTGACCAGCAATGATTCTTCTACAATTAGCCTAAAATCACTTTTTCTGATAGTTTGGCAGGGGTTCTTATTGGAGTCCTTCCGAAATTGATCTAAAAAGGCACCTACTAATTGCACTGATTGAGAACTATTTTTCGTAGTAACTGGCGTGGTACAGACTTCTGCAGCTAGTGAACGGCCTTTTCCGACGAGTTTTTTTGAATGTCCGTATATGATTGTTTTCGACGTTAAGTCGGGAATTCTCAGAAAGCGGCCCAAATTCAAAAAAATGTCGGCAAGGAATATTCAAAGTTGAGAAAATTGTTTTGAGAAAATCGCGTTCTCACAAAAAACAGAACATTACCCTCAACAGTGAAAATTCAACCATTAAGCCAATAAATCTCAAGTGTTAATCCTCAAATTGTAAATGCATCGCTACTCAATAATTTGTCAAAGAATTTTCGAGGCTGGTCAAATTTCAAAATTAACATCGTGCAAATACTTTCAACCTAAAACCAGCATGAAAACCAACATGGTTTTTTCGTTGCAGTTTAGGGTAGTGTTTTGTCAAAGTTTTCTCGTATTATGCTTCAACGCTTTTCAAAAAGATTTCGTCAACATTTTTGGCAAAAATTGGAAGTAATTCGCAACAATTTGAAGATGTAATTGACAGATGAGCTAATTTCAAGCAGTTGAATTTAATGTTGATAAATTAATATTTACCATCAAACTGAAAAGTTGTGTGCATTGAAAAAACGTCTCATCCTGTGTTTATTGTGGGAATCCCAATAAACACAAACGTTTTGAAAAATATGCTAAATTGATCAAAATTTTTCAAAACATTTTTGTCAAAGGATTAAGGGTAATATTCAAGTTGAAAATTTTGAGAAAATCGCGGTTCTCAAAAACAAAAAACAGACAATTAACTCTCAACAGTGAAATTCCAACACATTAGCAATAAATATCTCAAAAGTTTATCCTCAAATTTGAAATACATTGCTACTCAAAGTAATTTTGTCAAACAATTTTCGATGGGCCGAGTGAATCAAGATTCAAAATTAACATCGTTGGCAAATACTTTTCAAACCTAAATTTGTATGAATGAATATCCCACTTCCCAATGAAGATTCAACTAGCAAAAATTCTAATGAATTTGTAATAATTATCATTTCATCAAAAAATAAAATATATAATAAACCACTACACTAAACAATACCAATTGATAAATTAATAATTCTTATTTAAACATATCAACAAAATAGACAAAAACAAACAACAAAATCTTAAATTATCTTAAACATTATTAGTAAATCACTTTTACACACATTGGATAATTGGATTTTCCTTCCTTTTGGTGTCATTAAAAATTTATTAACATGAGGGAAATTTGAAAATTAGAACGTACTGGACCGCGCGTGTTAGAATTGCTTTTCCAGGAGAAGGAATATCACAAAATATCCATTTTAAACTGGATAATAGTACAATCATCCAGAAGTTTGTTGATTTCAAACAAATTTGTTGTTTTTACAATTTTAATTGGTTTCACTTGTAATGTTTCTGGAAAACTTTTTCTTGTACGATAAGCCACTCATTTTTTTCATCGGTCAGCTTTTTAATGTTTCAAGAACGTAGAATCCAATAATTATAGTTTTCTGCAAAAAGAGATAATACAATTTACGAAATTCCTTAAAGTTTTATTTCAATTTGTTTATTATTCACTTACCTATTTTTTTATAAACTATTTGGTTATTTGTCTTAAAATGTTTCCATTTTTTTATTTCTTGGCAATTGACCACGTACTGTCGTTGCACAAAATAAGTATTGGAAAACCACAATGGTTTTTTCGTTGCAGTTTAGGGTAAGGTTTTGTCAAAGTTTTTCTCGGTTATTATCTTCAACTCCTTTGTTCAAAAGATTTCGTCAACGATTTGGCATAATTGGAAGTAAATTCCCGTGAATACAATTTGAAGAAATGTATTGAAGATGAGCTTATTTCCAAAGTCAAGTTGAATTTATGTTTTGAAAATTTATATTTACCATCAAAACTGAAAAGTGTGTTGCAGTTTGAAAAACGCTCATCCTGTGGTTTATTGGATAATGTCAAAAATATTGTAATATAAAGTTTCATGAGAAAAAAAAAGAATAACAAACGGTTTTTAAGAACATTGAACATGTGAAAATAACATAAAACTATTTTTCACTTTGCACTCGCGAGTAATTAATTTGGCATGAGGGTTGAGTAAATGATGACTTTCTAGTTTCCATGGTAATGTCCAAAGTAATACATCTCTACGCCGGTGTGAACGGTGAAAATGTTTTGGAAAAACGAATGAGGAAAAGCGAGTCGTGGGAACATAGCGCATTACATTTGAATTCTCTTTTCTGTGCAAAGGCGTTTAGTAAATCGAGCCCTAGGTGAACGTAGTATAATATCATAAATACTATTTCTTGCGTCTGAACTGCCTATGCATATGTCAAATATTGCCAGGTGCACACAAATCGTATTTAAGTTACGATACGTTTACGTAAGCATAATCATTTTTTTCTGTTATGTTTCAGCTGATCATATTGGTTTTATAATTTAGCATTGATTCCTGGTTCACAAGAAGAATTAAAAATTTCCAATTGAATATTAAATTTAAGATGTCTGCAATGCAATCACTTAGGCCCTCACTGTGGAACACAGTAACAAAATGGAATCAATTCAATAATATACGTATGTTGCATACAACCTTTCA
Organism: Haematobia irritans; assembly: GCA_003123925.1. Lineage (NCBI taxonomy): Eukaryota > Metazoa > Arthropoda > Insecta > Diptera > Muscidae > Haematobia > Haematobia irritans. The sequence continues at coordinate 9,294 of PGFW01010275.1, read as the reverse complement.
CTGCACCGGTATGAGGTTAAGAATGTTACCGAATCTGTTTTTCAGGAAAGTTTTCCAATGCCTCCATAGAGCGGCGCAATGAACTTTTTGATGAAGAACTACACAGTCAACGCGAACGAGTAGGCCGTATCGAAAAGATAGAAGTTCGATATCTAGGCCTTCCGCAGGATCTTACGCTTGTAATGAACCGGGACATATCCACACCCTTTAATTGTGCTCAACACTTGAGTGAGGGTCATTGCAAACGATCTGTGCTAGCATTAATTGACGGTAATGTTGCGTGGGACATGCACCGGCCGCTTCCTGATAGTTGCACGTTACAACTCTTAAATTTCACAATAGCAGACCCCCATATTGTAAATAAGTACGTATAAAATTTTAATCTAATTTTAAATCTAAAGTCTATAAAGTCAGTAAGTAGACTAAAATTTCCTGAGCGAAACATTAAAAGGATTTTCAGTTTATGTGATCAGACGATCTTTTTGATAAGGCTTTGTCGCAGCAAGTGATGAATTTACACCGTCAAGTCTGTTAGTTTAGGTTAGGTATGGTGGCAGCCCCTTGTATCAGTCTCACTTAGACTATCT
>PGFW01010269.1:3466-14087 GCA_003123925.1 Haematobia irritans | reverse complement strand
ACTTCCACACACAAGTTCCTCAGATATTATATCCTCACTTGATCTTCCGGTCTGTGATCTACAGTTCTGCCTGCGATTCTTTCTTTTTCTTCCACTGAATTCAGTTTCCTCCACTTAGGATCTACACTTCAAGCACTAAATTCTTCGGATCTGCAGTTCTCACTACAACCCACTGCATTCTCCTAAAGTCGTTCGGGTTAACCAATAGCTCATCCACCCTTCATTAACTAGCAAATTATCTGGAAACTAACCAACACCCAACCTTTTTCATTCATGCTCACACATTTCGAACACAGTTCCGCAGTGTTTTCTCCGGATCTACGGTTCCACCACTGAGTTTTGGATCTACTGAGTTCTTTGGATTTACAGTTGAGCAACTGAGCTTTTCGCATCTCAGTTTCATCACTGAATTTTTCGGATCTACAGTTCAACCACTGAGTTTTTCGCATCCAGCATCCACCACTGAGTTTTTCAATCCATAAATTCCTCCATTTGTTCTTCCGATCTGTTATGAGTCTTGTCGGATCTAAAATCTTCGCAGTGAGTTTCTCCACCACTGAGTTCTTTGGATAACAGATCACCACTTGATTCTTGGGTTTATGATCCCCACTGAGTTCTTCGGATTTCAACTATCCTGCATTCTCACTAAAGTCGTCGGGTTACCACTAGTCATCAATCCTTCATACACTAAACAACTATCTGGAAACCACCACACCATCATCATCTTACATTTTTTATTCAGCTCAACATTTCGAAGCACACGAGTTCCGCAGGTTTTTCCGAGTCTACGGTATCACCACTGAGATGTGTTGGATCTTACTGAGTTCTTTGGATTTACAGTTGGGCAACTGAGCTTGATCTCAGTTCCATCACTAAGTTTTTCGGATCTAGCGTTCCACTACTGAGTTTTCGCATCTACATTCGAGGTCTTCAGATCGATAGATCCTATTTAGGTTTCTGGTCGCTGAGTTCTGTGGACTGAGTTTGTCGGATTCTCCCGCGAGTATCTTGGACACGTGAGGGTTCACCACTAAGTTCTTTGGTTAAACAGTTGCCACCATAGTTCTCTGGGATTTACTGATCCGCCACTGAGTTCTTCGTATCAAATATTCCTCCGAGGTCCACGCTATGATGTCTCTCGCGATTACTGAGTTCACAGATCATCGGTACCACTAGCTGGGCTACTGTTTTTCTGAATCTAGCAGTTTCACACTGAGTTCTTTGGATTTACAGTGGAGTCACAATCCACACACTGAGGTCTTCGGATCCACAGTTCCTAAACTGAATTTTGGGGAAGTAAAGTTCCAGCACTGAGTTCGTCGTATCTACAGTGGAGTCACAATCCACACACTGAGGTCTTCCAGATCCACAGTTCCTAAACTGAATTTTATGGAAGTAAAAGTTCCAGCACTGATGTAGTCGGTACATATACCACTGAGATCTTTGGATCACTGTTTTTGCCACTTTGTTCTTCGGATGTGCGGTATCACCACTGAGTTCTTTTACAGTTCAGGCACTGATTTGTTTGGGTCACCCCCCTGAGGTCTTCCGGTTCATAATTTTGGGATGATAGTTTCACACCTGAATTCTTCGGATCTACAGCTTCCACCACTGAGATTTCGGATAACTTTTCCGCCACAGTGTTCTTCGGATAAGGTCCCAGCGCGCAGCTGGTTCCACTCTCGGTCTCATATTATATATAGCCCCCATATAACCGCATCCCCCCCCGATTTGGCTGCGGAGCCTCTAAGAGAAGCAAATTTCACCGATCGGCTGACAATTTGGTACATGGTGTTAGTAATGGTATCTAACAACCATGCAAATTGGTCCATATCGGTACAAATTATATATAGCCCCCATAATAAACCGACTCCCCATATATTGACTCCGGGCTCAGTGGAAGAGCAAATTCAACCGATTCGGGTTGAATCCCCTGGCCCCTCTCTGTCGGTGTTACACCTTATATGTGCCTCAACCGCCCATGCAACCCTGGTTGAAATCGGCTCCATAAAGAAACTACACTATGCCCCATTATAAGCCGATCCCCAGCATTTGACCCTCCGGAGCCCCTTGGCAAGGACGCAAAATTCATCCGAAGTTCGTTGAATTTGGACCTGCATTTCTCAGTACCATCATTATTTTTAACAAACCATGCCAAAAGTGTCAATCATTTAGTCCATTAATTTCACTATAGTAGCCGGCCGCATATGAGTTTTTTTTTTTAAAAAAAAAAGCCCGATCCCGAGGGTTGTTTTGAGCTACTTGGAGGAGCAATTTCATCCGAGTTCAGTTGAAATTTTTGTTACATTGTAGTTTTCCCATGTCTCGTTAATACTAACTGCCTAATTAGGGTCCATATCGTTTATAGTTAAATATTAGCCCTCATATAAATAGTACCCCCAATCACACACAAAATTCGGCGTCGTATATTCAAGTTGGGGCGTAAGATTGTATATAGTCCCTGCATATAAGCGATCTCGAATCCCATATATCCATTCTGGGCTCCTCTACGTACCGGTGCAAAATTCATATCGATTCGAATTAGTTTGCTAGACTTACTTATACATAGCTTTTTTTCTAATATATCCACGTATGGAAATAACTCACAATTTAGAAAACGGGATGTTAAGAATTTTAAGATCCGCACCAAATTAATTCGATTGTGATGACAGTCTATCGCAGAAGTTGTCTACGAAATCCATGGGTGCGAGGGTACAATAAGATTGGCAATTTGCCGAAACTTACGGCCGTAATATACTTGTTTTTTTTTTGTATTTATTTTTATGGATAAAAGCTAATTACTTTTATTGTGAAGTTTTTTTTATTACGTGGTTTCGATTAACGTCGTCAATTCCGGAACCAATCACGAAGTAAATCGAGGCGATTACTGTATATTAAAAAAAACTCTCCATGCTTTAATTTATCCCATTTTATTTTTAAAACAAATACAATATCAAGCAATTTTAAAGCTAAGAATGTAGTACATTAGAAAATAAGCAAAATTTCTGATAATTTAGAATTTCGAATTTTGAATTCGCAACAACATGCGGATTTACCTTATTTTTGAACATTTATTTTATATTTGGCCAATTTTCAATTTCCCTGACACACTATGTACACTCCTCTCCTACCCTGATAAACCTGTTGCACTTATCAATGTACCGAGTTAACTCTTCGACCGTCATTCCAACCTATAAAAACAATGCTACCCCAGCAAGAGAAATATTATTCCATTGCCTCCGCCCCTATCCAGGGACTCATAAAGCATAAACCGTATTTATCCGATCCCTTCCGCTTACACCCATCTACAGCTTAAATTACGCGGAACTACACACACTCCTATTAACACTAATCTCGGAAATTTAAGTTTAAATTTTTTAATTAAGCCGACAAATGTCCCTTGGCCTGAACAGAGATATTCAGACTTGACCTATTTGACCTGGTTCAATATTTTTATATTTTGCGTAGAATCTATCATTTATCGTGTCCGTCTCTCTGGGCTACATGTAATCATATTACAACCTTCATATATATTGGTAGATATTGTTCCTGAAATTTGGCACAGATTTAATTATCATTTCAGGCCATGTCAAGTTCAACGATTTACGGCTTAATGGCTCTAAGAGTTTTCATATAGGTCCCATTAATAACACCCATCCTCTGGATCCATGATATTGGGTCTTGCGTCCCTAGACAATCGTAGTTTTCATCTTATCCGAATTTGCCTTGAAATTCGATATTCTCGATCTTGCCCCTACTTGGCTTCTAGAAACCAGCATTTCCTTATCCGATTGGCAACCCATATTGGAAATCTAGACGTGATTTTCAGGCCCAAGCCGGAGACCTGTGCTCAGGGATTTAAGATATAATGCGACTTCGATTTATTGGGTAAAGCCATTTTATAAATAGATCGATCTCCCACGATTTCATCTTAGACCAGTACTTAGTCATCTAAGGTACTCGATTAAACAAGAGTAAAATTCTTTCAGATTTTTATTCTTTCTCTTTATTACCCGCAATAACATTGGAATTCTTCTTAAGACACAACTTTTAAAAGCACTTCCAAAAATGTTACCTCCCAAAGTTGTTCTTTATTGTGGTAACTGCACAGGGAGTCATTGGAGGTCAATTTATATTAAACCGTTTTTTCATATTTTAATGGGAAATTTAAAAGTCAATTGGTTTCAAATGCGGTTGCAAAAGCAGATCAAAAATTAATACTACGATAGTAAACGAATTATTTAATTTCGCCGAAAAATCGCTAAACTCCTTTCTAGAAAGTTGCCGGAATTTTTCGCAAATATTTAATGTCAAACGTTCCAGCACCAAGCTCTATACATGCATTAACTTAATCACTAAACACTTTTAAAATTATTTATTCGTCACATAATATCACAACATTATTTATTCACATCCAAATCAAGGATAATCGCATACACCTTAAGAAAGTTGATGAAATTGTGCAACGTCTGTGTTTAAATAGTGGACATCGCATTCCTGATGAAAGCTCATGCTTAACTCATCGTTCTGTGCCAATTGGCACCAGCTTCCGATCAAAAAGAAAATTATCAGTACTTTTGTTGCGAACGCGTTTTTGCTGGGTTTCTTTAGAAATCAATCAAGGCGCTGACGACGACGGGTTAGGTAAATTAGGTGGTATTAAATCGGCGTTTGCGTGTATATGGGGCCTTACATTCTTTCAACTTTTCAATTAACGGATCTGTACAGGCCCGAAATTTGCTATCGAACCCAAACGACTTGCCCTGTACCCAAATCAAAGAAGAGACCAGTTTACTTCTACAAGGTTGGAAAAGCATTCAACTGTAGTCATCCGAAGCAGTCAGAAAGCTTCAGAACTCATCATCAGATACATCAGATTCTGTTCACCCACCGTCTACCAACTATATGAGAACCAACCAACACCCGATCGAGTGCAAAAGCACATCATTTCTCATTAGTGCTCACACTTTTGTATTTGACTGTATCGTAAAATAACCACCATCGTTACGTATCGTACTATTTGTTTGTTTGTGAAGTAAGTAGCAACGTTGGTTTATTTTAATTTCAGTTAGAATTTGGACATTGATGTTGTTACTCTAGACATGGTGATCGCCACTGTTCATGACTGATCATCCATTCTATGAATGAAAACAAAAATTTACCATAAATCGAGCTATACTTCAAATTCCCAACGATTATTGTTTTGCGAGAATTCCAAGAAATTCTATGAGGAAATAATAAACGAAAAAAGAACCAATTAAAGTAAACAAAAATCCCACTTAGCAAAATAATAGATAGTCATTCTTCGCTTCAGGTTAGCCAACAAATTCCCCCTTTTTCTGTGAATTCGAAACGAAAATGACCATGAAAATTGAGTCGACCAAACAATGACCTTTTATTTTGTCAATCACTTTGAAACAAATGCAGTCGGGCGGTTTGCAATGTTTGTGGAAAATGTTAACTGATACCCGTGTTATAAGTATTTGCACTGCTTCAAGCTGTATTACCCTCTTGTCATATTTCGTGTATAAGGTTTAGCCAAAAATTAAAAAAAAATGTCACATTAACACATGCAAAAGACAATCGGGGAAAAAATAATTTTATATACGATTATACAATAATTGCTTGTCTCTCACTTTATTGATGTATTTTTTTGTTTTTCAAAATAAAACACAAACACAAATAATTATGAAAACATTATTGCCCCCCTCAAAAAAAGGAATAAAAATTAAATCTTAAAAATACATAACAAAAATATTTCTGAGGGCTTACGTGCAGTTTTTATGTAATTTTCCAAATTGCATCGAAATCGGAATTACAAAGTATCGAGCGAAAAAACCTCAGCTGTCCAGTCTTCTGTTTACATCTGAAGCTACATTTTTGAATTAATTTGAGCATATTTTTTTTTTTGGGACCAACACAATGAATGATTCGACTCGATGATAATATAATAAGTAAAATAAACCAATATCCTCGCGATATATAGAACTTTTGAGAAATGATTGTCATATTTCCGAGGATATAAGAGTTTAATATCGATGTGTTAGTAATAACAAGGTATCGTCAGTGTTTTGTAGTATTACAAAACGAAAACGAATAAATAATGCACAGTGGTTCTAAAACAATGAAGCCCCCAGAAAAAGACAACGAAATCTTAATATGCGCGACTGTTCAGTTCAATTTGCCAAATGTGAAAATTTTTTTCTGAAATTTAATTATTTTTTTAAGCTACATCCCTCAAAAAAAATCGCTTCTCTAACATAATCGTCCCAACATATTTTGCAGGAGCAAATATGATTATATGGATACTGCGAAAACATTATATATGTTTTTTATTTTGAACATATTATAGTGGAACAGTTTGAGCATTTATATGGTTTATCGGTTGTGTCTCCTCACATAATTTCACTTCAACGAAATTTTTTAGTTTCTTGGCAAGCCCTTTTTTCTTGTAATACCAATAATGTTGAAAGAAATCTATCATCAAATATTTTATGAATATTTTTAAATTTTATCCCTTTCGGTCATGGACGGAGAATCCGAACGAGGACGATTACAGTTTGTAAGCCAACACACTATTCACTACGATAAGCATACTAGCTGTAGTAAATGAGTCATCAATAGACAAATTATCAGTTAGTAAGTTATATTTGGTAATACATAGTCTGCGGCTCCTCACGAGCCCGATGCAAACAAAACATTATTTAACAGAAACATACATTCTGATGTTACGTGCCGAGCAAGTGTAAGCATGTCCTGCCTGTGCATGCAAGGGTCGTGGCTTCAATCCTGCTCCGACGAACACCCAATCTTTTTGTTATACCCTCGCCCACTGATGGCAGCAGGGATATTATAAAGTATAGTGCATATGTTTGATTCAACATCACACGAAAGAGACGAGCGATAGACACATGGTGTCTTATGGCAATAATCGCTCCAGCGATGGTCCTGAGACGATCTAACTATGTCCGTCTGTCCGTGAACATTTTGTAATCAAAGTCTAGAGTCGCAATCAGACTTTCAAATATTGGCAAAGTAATGTTTTTGGCTCAAAAGTAGAACCCTAATGACTTGAAGATAAATGGTTTCATATATATCTGTTCGCTCGATAAGTTATGCCAATTCTGGTTAAAATTTTTCCTAGAGGTAAATTTAATAGTGTAGTCAGTGGTGTTGAAATTTTATTGAAATCGGTTCAGATTTAGATATAGACTCGCCATATATTAATTTTCGCGTACATCGCGCGTCCATTTTCCGATCATAATTTACGCTTCAGAGTTTAAATTGTATCCGATTTACGAGAAATTTTTTAGCCAGAGAGATAGAATAACATCACTAAGTATAGCCATGCCATAATTTGGTTAAAATCTGATCAGCATTTCAGCATTACTACGCTTCCATTACATATGTTTTTTCAGATTGGCAAAAATGGCCAATACCATAAGACTCACTTGAAGATTTACAGTCAAGAGAAAAGAACATGCTTGATATAATACGAATTGGACTGAGCTTTTTCTTTCAGTTTTGCAATTCTAAAAAACCTTGACACACTCACCGTCAATTTTTCTGAAGGTGTGTGTGTGTGTAGAGATTGTCTGCTCCTATTTTCGATTTTTGAATTCACTCTTCTAAGTTGTCAAATATGTCCGTCCAAGCAGAAGGAGCAGCCGTATCAAAATTCTTGCTCGCGCATCGCGAAAATCCGAGCGTACTCGCAACGCAAAAGCCAAAATCGCAAAAAGTTTTTCCAATCCAACGTTACAGAATTGTAATTAAAGTGTTGGGGAACGTTATGTCGACAGCAGGAATTGGATCGGGAGGAAATGCCGAACCGGAAGCCGCTGAGACGACAAAGAGAGTTGCCGGTAAGTTCAAGCGAAACCACCTAACCCTCTGCTCTCCCGAGATGCCGCAAATAAGCTGGGTGTATCGTCTACAACCGTGCATCGACGCAAAAAACGAGCCCGGACTATCGACTTACAAGAAGGCTAGTGACTCCAAATCGCGATGATAAAAAATTACGACGGCCAAAGCGCGATCCCGGAGGCTGTACAAGAACATGCTGACGAAGTTTGACTGCGTGTTAATGGACGTACGAAACCTACGTCAAAGCCGACTACAAAGCAGCTTCCGGGACAGGAGTTTTTATACAGCTAAAAGGAAGGGGAAAGGTAGCAGATATTTTCAAGCACATAAAGACTGTAAAGTTCGCAAAGAAAGATTCTGGTTTGGCAGCCATCTGTACTCGTGGCTTGAAAAGCAGCATTTCATAGCTTCCGGGACTGTCAAAAAGTTTACGTGAAGAGAAATTACGTTCGACAGAAACACGATTGTTCCGTACTGTTTTGGCCGGATTTGGCATCTTGCCATTACGGTAAAATAGGCCATGGAGTGGTAACGCCGCCAACACGTCAAGGTGGTTCCCAAGCACAAGAACCTCCCAACACGCCAGAGCTCCGGCCCAATTGAGAAATACTGGGCTATTGTTCAAGCGGAACCTAAAGAAGACCAAAAAAACTGCTAAGGACGAGCAGCAGTTCAAGGCAAACTGGCTTTCTCGCGGCGAAGAAGTGGACAAGGTGGCTTACAAAATCTGATGGCAGTGTCAAGCGTGAGGCCCGGCAATTCGGATTTGGAAAAGCGAAGCCTTAACTGAATATTTTGTCCTGAAATTTTATACTAATTGGACTTGAAAAAAGAAATTTAATATTGATTTTTTAAATAAACGATTTCAACCGGATTTGTACACGCGTTTTTCCCTTGACGCAAATTTTGACCTCGTATCACCCTATTATATAAATAATAATATGCCTTTCAATCTAGCGACGCCATCTATTGTTCAGACCCGGGGACTTATCACCAACCTTATGTGGTCCACAGAACTATTTAGTGTTAGTTTTAGGGATAACATTACATGTGTTGCACTTAAATATATTGTGTTAGTTTTTAGGAAAATTAGTGTCCGAAACACATTTGTGTTTATATCGGAACATATGAAAAACACAATATTTTTTAACAGTGTGTAACCTTTTTGAAACTTCTTGTTTTTTTTTTTTTTTTCGTTAACCCATTACATCGCCAAGACCATTTAAAATGAAAAAATTAAATTCATACATATGTTTACACATAACCTTCAGTTAAAAAATATTAAAAAAAAGAAACAAAAACATATGAAAACATAAAAAAAAAAAGAACGTTATGCTTATATTTCATTTATAAACTAAAGTTCAGCGAATATTAATGTTGCCTAATTTCTGTATCATAAGCGAGTACAGAATAACAGGAAGTTAAAACGTCGCCGTTTGCCAATATCATATGAGTATAACCACAATGTTGATCGGTAACACTGGAGATAGACGTACTCCAACGATCAATTTATTGATAAAATATGAAAAGCCTTTTTTCGTATTAAAAATGTTCAATAACATAATACAACATGGTCCTCCATAAACATTACAAATTTCATTAGTGGCAGAACAGATATTCTTCACTTTTTTAATACTTATTAAACCACGAATTTATATTCATTATTTATGTATATTATTTCGCTGTTAACAAACGAAATTGTGGAGATTTGCGATTCGATATCGGCTATATGGTTGAATAAACTTTGGCAGCTGGAGGACGATTCCAACGAAAACACTTTTTCGATTACTACCCTATATATTTTGAGGCTTTTTTACCATGATCATCAACGGCTTCAATACAATTCTCATTTGGGTGAATATAAGTTAAAATAAAATGTTTTCCAATAATGTATTTTGCCCTACTAGTATTTCCTACACCATTCGCCAACCAAGAATCAATTAATGACAACACCCAGCAATTCAGATTGCGTCTGTGTAACCTAGTTGCTAAAATAACTGTCTTTGTCTTTATGAAATTAAAATACAAAGACCAGTATAAGAAAAAAGAAAATATGTAAGAATAAGCTAAATTATGTAACATATAGATCCTACATTTATCCATGTAAGATGTTGATTGGTGTGTTAATCGATTGTTTGAGTTGGTTTGCATGTATCTGTAGGCAACGCGATCTTAAATGATTCCCATTTTTTTTGTTTTTGCCTTTTATTTAGTTTTTTTTTTCATTTCACATCGAATTTAGACTTTGACGGCCACGCCCAGTGTAAAAGAAAACTCATTATGTTTGCTTGCTAAGTTCCCCAGGTTGCTAATTGTAACATCAGGCAGGATGTTTCAAAATTTATATCAGTCGGTTTAATTCATTTCATCCCAGTGGCCTGCTTAATATCGATATGCAAAAAGCAATGTTTAAAAGGTTTAATTTCCTTATTCTCTTTATCTAGATAATCTTATAATTATTCTTATCGCTAATATTTCATAAGGATATTTTTATGAAAAAAAATTTCAAACGGAAATATTTTCTATAGGAAAAAAGATTTCAAAGGAAATTTTCTATGGATAAAAAAATTTCAAAGGAAATTTTCTATAGAAATAAGTAATAAATTTGTAGGAAATTATCAAAGGAAATTTCTATAGAAATAAATTTCAAGGAAAATTTCTCTAGAAATGGAAATTTCTTATGGAAATACAATTTCAAGAAGTTATTCTATATAGTAATAAATTATGTTAGGAAATGTTTCTAAGGAAATTTTCT
>PGFW01010240.1:5524-16316 GCA_003123925.1 Haematobia irritans | reverse complement strand
TTCCATAGAAACAACATTTTGACGAAATTTTCTAATAGAAATAAAATTTTGACAAAATTTTCTAAAGAAATTAAAATCTTGACCAAAATTTTTTGTATAGAAATAAAATTTTACAAAAATATTCTATCAGGAAATAAAATTTTGACAAAATTTTCTATAAAATAAACACTTGACTAAATATTCTACATAAAAATAACATTTTGTCACTAAATTTTCTATAGAAACAAATTGACTAAATTTTTCTATAGAAATAAATTTTTTTGACAAAAAAAATTTTCAATGTTTCCGATGAGTGTTAGACCAAAATTTTCTATAGAAATAAAATTTTGACCAAAAATTTTTCTATAGAAATAGCATTTTGGACAAAATTTTTCTATAGAAATAAAATTTTTGGCGCCAAATTTTCTAACGAAATAAAAATTTTGACAAATTTCGCTAGAAATAAATTTTTTAAAAAATTTTCTATAGCAAATAAATATGTTTATTAAAATCATGCTGTAGAAAAAAAATTATACAAAATTTTTCTATAGAAATAAAATTTGTGGACTTGGAATTTTCTAATAGAAATAAAATTTTTGACAAAATGTTCTATAGGGGAATAAAATTTTGACGAACATTTTCTGTAGAAATTTAAAATTTGACAACATTTTTCTTAAGAAAAATAAGATGGACAAATTTTTTCTTAAAAAATTAAATTTGATTGTTTTAAATTTGATAGATTTTTAGTACACTTTTTTTCTTCAACATTTTTGTAGATTATTTTGGGCCCACAAAATGGAACCATGGTCACAATTTTCAATGTGTTGATTAATTTTCAAGATTTGATGAACCAGGAAAAAAATGTTTCCAAAAACATTTCCAATTAAAAAGTTGATTGACGCTGATTTTTTCACCATTAAAAAAAAATTACTTGAAACCCTTAATATCAAAAACTAGAAAGATTTAGTCACTTAAGGATATTGATTGAACATTTTAAGTTTTACAAATTAGCAAAAAATTAGTTGATACAATAAAACGTTTTTTAGCTCAAATTCGTAAAACTAAGTCAGTTAAAAAAAATGATTGCCATTTTTATTTATTTTTAATCAAAAAACTACATATCCTACAAAACAATTACATAGTTGGCAGATTTGATACTCTTAATCAATATCACTTTATTAGCCTACATTAAAATAGATAATTTTTCTATATGGCAACACCGTACGCCGAATTATTTGTGTTTCACTTTATTACATATTTCCATGAAAACCAAAACCATCACATTATTTTGAGGATTAGTCTCCTTGCGACAAATAAATTCTATATTCAAAATAATTAATTAACCTTAAAAAATATATTTTCATTAGTTCAAATAGTTTGCTTAAAACAATGAGCTACACTAAATTGTTGTGAAACTTGAAAAGTTTTACCCAACACCACAAACAAAACAAATCTAATATTAATGACGTTTCTGTGTAACTCAGCACCAAGGTTGGAAAACTAAAAGTTAGAGGCCAATTTGACGTTATGATATTACCACAAATCTATGCATTTCTTATTAGAAATGAAGCGCGGCGGTGCGGAAAACACACTTAATTGATATCAATGGTGGAGGGGAAAAAATTTAAAAGCCTACACGCGTAGTCTAAGATATTGCAAATTAGCAGTTAAATTCTTATTGTATTCCTCCTATGTACATTATTAGTCTTAGTGGACATCTGCATTTTATGGTATGAAGCTGGTGAAGAGCAGTTTGCGGAGACAATGAGAATGCGTTTTGCCACATTATCGGCAATTCTGCCACTCTCGAAAATTCTCCACATTTATAGTTTTTTTTGTTTGTTGGGTACTGCTGTTTAATTTCATTACTCACCTATACAACAAAAAAAAACATGAAACAGGAGTGGTCAGGGGCACAATAAATGAAAGACCAGTGCTAGAGTGACAGTTAATAACTCGGACAGACTCCGGAGTAGCTGTTAAGGTTTTGAAATGAAACGCGTCGCAAGACGAGCAGAGAGAGAAGGACGAGTAGGAGTGGTTACTGTGGAGAGTTTTTAGTATGGTAGCCGTGGAAACAAGTGTGGACAATACACAAAAAATCAAGCGGCAATCAGACATATTTTCTTTGCTTTTTATACTACAAATTCCATGCCCTAAAAGTATGGGTGTTTAGTATATTGGGCCTCCTATTGTGAAGGATTTCTTTTTTTGTAATTGTGTGGCTTTTGCAAATTACCCATTAGGAAGATACATTGCTAATTAGCAATGTATGACATCGAAAGTTTGCACAACTCTTAACACTTATACCTGTGTAACTATTAAAATGGTATGGTCTGCAATTTATTTCTTCTTGTAGTGAATTTGGGAAAATGTATTGACAATGCTCCCCCTCTTTCCCCAGCTAGGTGGGAACAAGCCAAAGTATATTCACTAAATTGTGGTTGCATGTTCGTATATTAACAACTGAAACGCAAACATTCATATTGGCACCACTCTCTTTGCATGTGAATGTATGTTGGGTATACTGTACATGTCTGTTGTATTAGGTATGATGCTTTGCATAGCCAAATGCATTAACCAACTCTCTCGCTGTCATATCTTCGTACATACTGAAAATTTGTTCTTTATCAGGTGAAGAACAGACGAAGAGAAACGCAACAACGTTACAACAATAATTTTGTGTGTGACGTTTTAAAGACCAACAATTGAAATTGAAAGTTTTCAGTTATGTGAAGAGGCTCTTGAGATTTAAACACGTTTTAAACCGCGTTTTGTTGTTGTCTGTTTTAGATTTTAAATAAAAGGACATAATTAAAAAAAATTATTATAACAAAAAGAAAAATCAGAATATTATTTTATAATTCTTAAAAAAAAGTAATAACAAGTATTTAAGAAAAAAAGGCAATTGAATCTAGACCAAAAAAAGTCTGTGAAAAATGTTCCAGAAAATTTTTTATAAAATGCAAATATAAAACAAACTAAACGAATGTTTTTGAAAAGATACTTTTAACTCTATATTTATAAAATTTCTTAAATATTTTCAACAATTTTCACTGGAATCAAAAGTAATTTCACAGTGTTTTGTGTGGTATTCCATTATGTTAAGTTTTTTTTTTCGTTTATTTTATGTGGAGAGCATAAGTTAGCCATTTATATAGATTAACAGAATCCCTAAATATTCTCCACTTCTATACTGCTAATTGCTAAATCTCCTCCTCACCCGGTTGAAACTTCATCCAACACAACTCAAATAAATAAAAAAAGGCTTAAGGCAAACCTCATAGGTTTCTCACACAGTTTATAACAGAATGATGTTAACAAACGTTTCAATACAAGATGTATAGAGAGCAAGCAACACCTTAACATTCCATTTTCTCAGCAGTGATTACGTAGACCTCACTGTTTTTGATATCTTATTGCGAGTAATGGTGCTTTATTCATGTTATAATGGCTGTTTACTATGGCTGAGATTGGTTGATGTTAAGTAGCTACTGTTGTATGTTGCTGAGATTAACATTCGTTGTATTCGTCTGGGTTTCACATATAATATTGAGAGTCAACCTATTTGTTTGATATGTGCAAAAATCATATCGCTTAGGAAACGTTTATCTGAAAACATAGCTCATAACAGCAGCAACATATACAGCATTTTATCATCTTAAAAAAAAAAAAAAAACAGAAATTTAGAAATAATTTTTGAATCACAAACAATGTGTTTATAGTGGGAAATGTAATGAATTTCACATAAGCAAATTTTGGCACTAATTTGTGTATAACAGTGTATCATTTATAAAATTGCAACTAAATCACCAATCTTATGGGTTCTGTGTGATCTATAATAGAATTTGAAGATTTCAAAATAATTATAAAAAGTGCCTATTGACAAACTTATAAATTTATTGATATAATAGGCTTCAAATAGTTCTTCGCTCAAGCAGCAAGTGTGGAGACAATACCATTAGTTTTTGTTTCTAAAGGCAACTTTTTGGCTACAACGGGAATTAATTATAGGCAAAATCAAACAAATACCCTTAATAAAGAAAAAAAAACATTCTTTTTGCATATAAATATTAGAAATTACTTGAGAATTTTCCCAAGTTGTATTAGCCTTTCATGCTTTGTTTCTAGAAATAAAAAATAAATTTTGTAAATATATCCATGGTTATCATGGATATATTTACAAAATCCATGGTTATCAAACATGGAATCCATGGTTAAAAATATCTTAAGGTTTCTTCTTTTTACACATTATAGCCTATTGACTAACATGATTCTCCCATAATTTTATAAAATAATTTATCAATAATTATTATCAATTGTTATGAAAATATTTTTATTCTTTTATTTTTAATAATTTGTGAAAGTATAATTCAATTTAAAAGGATCCTTGGAAATCTTTACACAGTCTCGTTGCAGACATAATGTTCACAACCCTATTGCGCATGTCTACACTGTATACATACAACTTAGTTGATTTAAAATATGGCAACCCTGCGTAATAACATAGCGATACAAAGACTGTTAAATATTAATGTTAAACCGATGTTAGCATAAAATGTGTTGGCTAAGAAGAAGACTTCAAATTCAAGGTTGTTGCATGCAGAATTCTGCAAATTAGGTTCGCGAGGCGGCACATTTGAGTAGTTGATTTTTATATTCTATGAGTTGTAATATTTTTTATATTATATTTAGTAACAGGCCAGAGGGAAAGTTTATGAAAAAGTTGTTGTAAATCTATACTGTGCTTCGGCTAGGGTTGGCAGTTGAACACTTAGTGAGAGCTTAGAATGTTTAAACATTTACATCAAGTATTAACAAAATTTCCCGATGAAAGATAAAAGTTTATTAGGCTGAAAGCAGTGCTGGGCCCCGGTGTAAAAATTAAGGCCTTACAAAATGGCTGCTTGAAACATGTTTGGAGGTGATCATATTCGCTGTCTTTGGGTGGCTGGTTTCACGGTTAGGTTTTCGATGTTTGCACAAAAAGTTTAAAAAGGTGTATATGTTGCACGGAGGTAAGACAAAAGATAACTATCAATAGGGCCCTGAAAATGACAGAAATTTAATTTATTTGCCACGTTACGTAAAAGCTGCAGGAAGCAAATGCCTGAGATAATTAGGAAATTTCGAGCGGTTTCTTTTTTACGAAATGAAGGAAGCTCAACAAAAAAATTTTGGGCAGGGAAGATTTAATTCATTTGGGAAGCTGATACTGTTTCTTTTGCTGAGACGAAATGGGGTCTAGATGTATTCTGTTGCCTTATGCCATAGGAGGTATTTGATAGTGTGTAATCTACTAGAAAAATGTTGTTTTTTGTTTTTTTTTTATATGATTAGCCTCCTATGAGCAGCAATGTTATTTTTGGGCACGATGAACATGGGCAATAGGGGCCGTGTGTTGTCGGCAACAATGTTATGTTAGTCGTCGGGGACAACGTTTACTGTATCCGAATGTCGGGAGCAACCGGGGCAATTATTATGGTTGTCGGGGAGAAAAGCCGTAGCATTTTTGGCATGGCAGAAAATGGTTCTAGGTGCGCTCCGCATGACTGCGCAAAAAATAACATTTTGGCTCTGGAATGTATGATTATAGTTTGCGCTTATCACGGCATGTTACGACGTCAAAAAGAGGTCATACTCTCCTAATTTTTACTGGGAAAGCCATTTAACTTTTATTTTAGTTCATGGGAATGGTATTGATGTGTGGGAGAAAGGTTTCCGTTGAGTTTTATATTATTTGTTTGTGCGTAGCGTTAGGTTAAATTGACAGTGAAAAAAGGTTTTGAAAAAATTACTATACAAATTAAGCGCAAAAAAGATTTACTAAAATTCGGGTAAGGGCTTCTGCAGGGCAATAGCTAGTTCATGTATTGGTGATTGTAAATTTGTAAACTTTTAGGAGACCAAAAAATAATGGCGTCGCATCAATATAACCTTGCATATTGTCGACTGAAAAAGAACATTCTTTTGGCAATTTTTCTGAAAGTGCTGCCAAGATTTTTTGCCTTGTCAAAGCTAGCAGTAAATCTTTTCTTTAACAAGGTCGAAAAAGATTAATTACGGTACTCAGAAAAATTTTGCTGTGAATATTGTCGAGCAAATATTAAGTTATTCTTTGTGATATCGGCGTGATGTTGAGCGGATTGTAATAACTGTGCTTAGTTATAAAATCTTGTGCTTCGGTAAAGATTTACGCAAGCAATTTTTTCTTCCGCTGATGAGGGGTTCACTGTTTTTTGCAGTGTAGTTAGGGGGCTCTGCTGGCATATGATTATACGCGCCATCTTTATTAATATTTGCTTAACAGATTGTGTTATTATCTTACAATATCAACGCAAATTCTTAGTTGAAAATTCGTGTGGAAATGATTTTAATTAATCAGTAGTTTTTACGGAGCCATATTGTTAGCAATATAAAAATATTTAACACGATCAATTTTTGTGTTTTAATTTTTCTGCGAGCAAGTATAATAAATGGCAAATAATAAAACACATAGAGCAGCTATAAAGTATTAATATTGCTGAGAAATATGTTGTGTGTAAGGGCCCATTGAAAAAAAAAATCTTGCAGATATAACGGAAAAAAAGAAATTTTTTACTAAAAAAAAAAATAGTAATAGAATGTCTGCCACTTCTTAGCTTAAATATAGAGTTTATTAGCATTATGGCAAAACCAATTTGCATAACCTTTCTGATTTGCGAATACATAGTCGTGTACGTTTTTAATACAAATAAAAGAAAAGATAAAATAAATCAAGATTAGGCGTCATTTTTTTAACTAAATCAAATTGAAAATGGGAAATAATAATGAAATCGAAAATCTCACAGCGCGATTTGAAAGGGTTTAAAAATTTTGTTTAAAGCGCCGCGCAACTCAAGAATTAAAACGCCGCAAAGCAATCTGCAAAAAATTGTGGCACTGGTATAGATTTTGGTATGGAATTGAATAAAATTAGAGTTAAAAAGAGTGTATTTTTGTGACGATTATAAGAAAGTTAATATGTGTCGTATTCTACTGTATTGTTCTGGCAAGGCTTAAACGCTTTAGGAAAAAATAATAAACCTTAATTAGAAAATATTAAAACAATGCTAAAAATAAGCTAAAATATAGACCAGGCAGACGTGTATCTTCGTGTGTTATCCTTTGGGGAAATCAAATAAATATATTAAGAGCGCAGTTATTTGGGATCTCAAAATCCTTTATTGTCGGTCTCTCATATAAAGCAAGGAAGTTAGGGGCTTGTGTACGTTGTTTGTTTTCGTAGTGATTTTAGCGCCATCCGCATCATAGCAAATACAAAGCTGTGGTGTGGTGGGGTGTGTGTGGTGAAGATAGAATCCTAATAAGGCTCTCACACTCTCAAATTTCTACAAAGTGTTGTGTTACTCAAATAACCACCATCAACAAAATATTCCAAAAGGAAAACAAAAACAAGCATACGCATCATTGTTAACGCGCAGACACTTGTTCGCTGTATTCAACCGAATCCTAAACGTTGTCACACATCATCCTCCTCTTCGTCATCTTTGTATGAAAGAGATACAATAAAACAACAACAACATTAACAAATCTAAACAAAATAAACAAAGCAAGCCACCTTTATAAATTCTGTTGTTGTTTGTGTGAGTGTATATTGTATATATTTGACACGACCTCTCCAAAGTTTTTTCAAATTGTCTTCTGGTACAAGGGAGTGCGAGTGCGTGTGTGAGACGAGTGGTGTGCTTAATGCTCTTGCCTCTCACCACCCCCACATAAATAGAGATATATCAAATAACGTGCCCTGTTATCCCACAGCCCTCACATATTTCTATGTTGAGGCATTACATTATCTACATAAAATAATATCATTAATTATTTAAAGAAAATAATATCCAAGAAAATCTATTTGATTGCAAGAAAAGTATAAAGTTTCTTCGCTGTTTTTTTTAATACACATCACATACAATTTTCTCAATTGGTAAAAAGCCATAAAAATTTAATAAATAGTACATTGCTTACGCACTTTGTACACGATAAGGCTGATATTACGCCAATTGTATCTAAGAGACAGGTTCTTGTCATTGATATTATCCATCATTGCTGAAATTATTTCACCGTCGTCGTCGTCACCGTCATCGTTGTCGCCGCCGCTGCCGTCATTATCGCCACCACCACCCCCGACAAACGTCACGATTATTTGCTTTCGTTTGTTAACTATGAAAACAGAGTCCACAACATCGGTAACACCACCAACATCCAACAATAATTCTCCATCTAAAATGGCCTTCGACATGTATCCGAGTATATCATCGGGAAAACAACAAGATCCGGTTCGTGAGGTTGTTATGAAATACATCGATTACTTTTTGCCAGAGTAAGTAAAAAAGAAAAAGCCAAATAAAACAACAACAAAAAAAATATATATGTTAAATAAAAATCAAAAATACAAAAACACAAAATCTAAAAAGCTTCTAGGAATTAAAAAAAAAAAACAAAGAAAGCTTTTGTCAAAGCTATTTTGATATGCTATTCATTTACCTAGGGTTTGTTACTTGGCTAAAAGCTATCATATAATTTTTGTTTACTACATAGATTTTTGTTTACTAAATAGAAAAAAAGTATTAAACGTAAGGAAAAAAAATGAATTAGATACTTAGTAAGATGTATTAAACGAAAAAAAATAGTATTTTCTGCTAAATTACCTTTTTATAACCGAGTTCGAAAGGCGTGGTAATCGATTTACCACTATACAAATAGTTTCCATTAAAATGCTTTATATTCGAATTTAAAAGGCGAATGAGTTGTTCGTTATTTTTGTGAATACACATACAAGTTTTCGAAGGATAAATAATTCCGTAAATAAATTTCCGTCGGGGAGATTGTTATCTGTCATTTTCTTTTCAATAACTTAATAATCAATCAATTCCTTAATTTGCATGTACAACAAGCTATGTAAAGAATAACCAGTCTGCCTTGATACCAGGCTAACATAAAAATAATAAAAAAAAATAATTGAGGTTTGCGATCAGAATCAATAAAATTTTGAATGGAATCCATTATGAAAAAGTAGCTGAATGTAACAAAGAAATCAATTCATTTTTCTAAATCAAGTATATTTTTTTTATTTCTAATTAATATTATGATTGACACTTCCTTTTCGTGACTGAAGAAATTTCAATTAAAAAATTAATTGCCACACAGAAAAAATATCACCTATATACTTCCAATTAAATAAACGATTGAAGTTGAGATCCTATATTCTTTCACAGAAAAAATATCACAATATTTCCAATTAAATAGTTGATTTAATTGATAACACTCAATTACAACAAGATCGGCGTAAGTTCGGAGAGCCTCCACCGGATTGCCTAGAACTTCTACTAAAGACGTCCATCCACAATCGCAAGGCATTTTAAAACTTCTTAACATCATCTTCTATATTGTAAGTTAGTCCATGCGTGATATATAGTAGACAAAAGAAAGTTCAATTAAATATGTATATATTCAGTTCTTGACCGATATATATAGGGAAGAAATAATTACGAACCGATATGAACTTTTGTGCGGTAATTATAGAGCCAGAATTGAAATATGGGGGTCGCTTTATATGGGGGCCATATACAATTATGAACAAGAGTCTACCAAAAATGTCAGATTTTTTACTACACGCAGAGAAGGTATATGATCACCCCAACCACACAGAAAAAAATATCACCAAAATATTTCCAATTAAAAAGTTAATTGAAGTTGAAAATTTTTTCAATTAATAAATTAATTGATACAATTAACTTTTTAATCATGATAGAAACATTAAGTTAATTAAGTCAATGATTGAAAATTTTAAAATTTTTAATTAAAAAATTAATTGATACAATTTACTTTTTAATCAAAGTTCGGAAGACTAAGTCAGTTAAAAAAGTGATGAACATTTTTTTAAATTTTTAATTAAAATTTTTTTCAAACAATCAATTGTTAATCCATATAAAAATTCTAAGCCAATTCAAAATGTAATTGAAAATAGTTACCTTTTTTAATTAATAAATTAATTGAGTTTTGCAATCAACATCAATTAAATTTTTAATTGAATCAATTAAAAAATTAATTGAAATTTGGTAATGAAATCAATTAATTTTTTAATTAAGAATTTTTTCTATGCCCAATTAAAACTCTGATTGATACTATCATTTTCGTCATTGAAGACATTTCAATTAAAAAATTAATTGGATCAATTAATTTCGTGATTGAATCAGAAATTTTTTTTTGTGTGCATGTTCCAAGAGCAAAATGTTACTTTTTCACGGAAAACATGTAGCTTGTTTGTTGATACCATGTTTTTTTTTCTCGGAGATTATGTATCTGATATCGGAAAACATGTTATGTTTGACGAGAAAAGAATATTTTTGCGACCAAAATGTCACGTGGTTGCCGTGAAAAAGTAACATGATGCTCTTGAAACATGTTTGAGGTGATCATATTCCTTCTCTGGGTGTGTTTGGTAGATTGGTAGAATTCTGAAATGCTTCATAAATTTTCTATAGAAATAACATTTTGACAAAATTTACTACAGAAAATAAAAATCTGACAAAAAAATTTTGTATAGATATTATATTTTGACAAAATTTTCTATAGAAATATAAAATTTTGACAAAATTTTCTATGACAATAAAATTTTGGTAGATTATTTTTGACTCGAGTGGCAATCGTTTTTTTTTTCAGTGATTGGAAATCGGTTTATTTGGGAGTCTATAATAAATATAGATCGATACGGACCAATTGTGGCTGGATTGTTACGGCCATACACTAGCGAAATGTTAGCAAATTTAAACGC
>PGFW01010238.1:4890-15293 GCA_003123925.1 Haematobia irritans | reverse complement strand
CATGTCATAGAAAAGTGTGCAAATAAAGCATTTGGACTAGGAACGAACACTCGGGCCTAAATGTTGACCACTTATCAGTATTCATCACTGATTTGGACATAATATCCCATAAATAGCGAAATGATGTGGTGTCCACCTTCATATTGATATATCATCTAATTTTGAGTATTTATAAGTAAAATTTCGTTCATAAATACATGGTGACCAAACTTCTATTTTCATTTGTCGAGGAAGACGACCATCTACTTCCTGGTGTAATGTTTTCGAAACTCTTTCGATTTAGTTGCAGCCTTATGAACTGGCTAATATTCACATTGGACTGAAATAGTCTAAGTGAGATACATCGGGCTGCCACCTAACCTAACCTGGTACACATAATAGGTATGACTGTGATATTGAATAACAAAAATTGGGTAAATTAAAAAGTCCAAACATTTCAATAATATCCTAAAGGCAACCTAATTTATCACTAGTATTTGTTCATATGACAAATCATCAACATCGTTCAAGGTTTTGTTAGTCTTCCGATATATGTATGCGAACTTTGAAAGAAGTTACCTAAGATTCTGTCCGCCTGAATTTTCTTTCTAGTGTTCTCCTTAACATCTCTCCTCAAAAGTATTTCCCCCTATCAATAAACCATGACTTAACTGTCATTCATAGCTAAGCTAGCAATATTTATCATCGTTAAAACAAAACAAAAAAAAAAAACTTTCAGTGCACAGTAGCAACATACACATGTCGTAATCATCATTTTCTCAGAAAAGTGCAACTTAGCCAATTTGCATAGGACCATAAAGAGAAGCGAAATGGATAACCTTTTTTTGCCACTCCATACACGTCAAAATAAATGGTCTATAGCTATTGGCACTAGCCAATCAACTATTTGCATGGCTACCGTAAATCTTTGGGCCATTTTGCTGGTGTCCATAGTCTTTATATAAATTGAGTTTTTTCCATGGATTGGCAGTAGCAGTGTCTATGGATTATGTCTTTAGCAAATATAAATCGATAGTAAAATTTATCGACACTGAACATTTTCTTTAAGGTACTAAGGGATGAGGGTAATAAAGCATATATATTATATATGACTTGAGTGGGTTGATATGTGTAACTTATTTACCATAGTTATGCTCGTAGACCATGGGGGATTTGAATATAGACTTCAGATCAACCGGTAAAGACTAAATTAAATATCACATAGAGAGCTACTGGTATTTTAAGGAATATGGGATACCAAATCGAAAACTCTACTTTTTTTTTTAATAAAAAATCGAAAATTTATTATCGAATAATTTTCGGAAATTCATTTAATATTTTCGGAAATTCACCCACATCAATTTTAGGGCAAAATTAAACTATCGTGGTTTTATATTTTTATACCCTCCACCATAGGATGGGGGGTATATCAACTGGGTCATTCCGTTTGTAACACATCGAAATATTGTGTTATAAAGTATATATATTCTGGATCGTGGCGAAATTCTGAGTCGATCTAACGATGTCCGTCTGTTGAAATCACGCTAACTTCCGAACGAAACAAACTTGGAACTTGGCACAAGTAATTGTTATCGATGTAGGTCGGATGGTATTGCAACTGGGTCATATCAGTCTACTTTTACGCATAGTCCCCCATATAAACGGACGCCCAGATTTAGCTTTCGTAGTCTTTTAGAGAAACAAATTTCATCCGATCCGGTTGAAATTTGGTACGTGGTGTTAATATATGGCCTCTAATATCCAAGCAAAAACAACATCCGTCAAATGTGTTGGGTGCTATATATAAAGGTTTGTCCCAAATACATACATTTAAATATCACTCGGTCTGGACAGAATTTGATAGACTTCCACAAAGTCTGTAGACTCAAAATTTAAGTCGGCTAATGCACTAGGGTGGAACACAATGTTAGTAAAAAAAAAGGTAAACATTTAAATCTGAAGCAATTTTAAGGAAACTCCGCAAAAGTTTATTTGTGATTTATCGCTCGCAATATATGTATTAGAAGTTTAGGAAAATTAGAGTAATTTTTAAAATTTTTGGACTAAGCAGAGGCGATTTTACAAGGAAAATGTTGGTATTTTGACCATTTTTGTCGAAATTAGAAAAACATATATATGGAAGCTATATCTAAATCTGAACCGATTTCAACCAAATTTGGCACGCATAGCTACTATGGCAATTCTACTCCCTGTGCAAAATTTCAACTATATCGGAGTAAAAAATTGGCCTCTGTGGTCATATGAGTGTAAATCGGGCGAACGATATATATGGGAGCTATATCTAAATCTGAACCGATTTCAATAAAATTTGGCACACTTGAGTACACTACTAATTGTACTCCTAATTGCCAACCAAATTGGAGTAAAATGTGGTCTCTCTGGGAGTCATATTAGTCCATATCGGCCGAAAGATATATATGGGAGCTATATTCTCAAATCTGAACCGATTTCAATAAAAATTGGCACACTTGACTATAGTACCAATTGTTCTTCTTGAGCAAAATTTTAAGGAAATCAGGGTAAAACTCTGGCTTTCGGGGGCCATATAAGTCCATATCGGGCGAAATATATATATGACAGCTATATCTAAATCTGAACCGATTTCTTCCAAAATCAATAGGGTTCTATTCTGAGCCGAAAACACATACTTGTGCCAAATTTGAAGTCGATTGGACTAAAACTGCGACCTAGACTTTGATTACAAGAATGTGTTCACGGACAGACGGACGTGGCTATATCGACTCAGGGCCCACGCTGAGCAACACCCTTCTGGTGTTGCAAACATGTGCACTAACTTATAATACCCTGTTCCACAGTGTGTGGCGCATGGTATAATTGGTATACATCGGTCCATAATTATATATATCCCCCATATGAACTGATCCCCAGATTTTGCTTGCAGACCCATTTGAAGGAGCAAATTTCATCCGATCCCGTTGAAATTTGGAACGTGGTGTTATTATATGGTCCCGAATATGTATGCCTCCATATATATAGCCCCCATATGAACTGATCCCCAGATTTTGCTTGCGGACCCATTTTAAGGAGCAAATTTCATCCGATCCCGTTGAAATTTGGAACGTTATGTTATTATATGGTCCAGAATATTTATGCCCCCATATCAAACCGATCCCCAGATTTGCTCTCGCAACCTCTTAGAGGGAGGCAAATTTCGTCCGATTCGATTGAAATTTGGTACGTCGTTTTAAGTATATGGTCCTATCTTTCATGCCAAAATTGGTCCATATCGGTCCATAATTATAAAGGGTGATTTGTTAAGAGCTTGATAACTTTTTTAAAAAAAAAAACGCATAAAATTTGCAAAATCTCATCGGTTCTTTATTTGAAACGTTAAGATTGGTCCATGACATTTACTTTTTGAAGATAATTTCATTGAAATGTTGACGCGGCTTGCGTCTTAGGTGGTCCATTCGCGGAAAGTCCAATTTTGGGCAACTTTTTCGAGCATTTCGGCCGGAATAGCCCGAATTTCTTCGAAAATGTTGTCTTCCAAAGCTGGAATAGATTGCTGGCTTATTTCTGTAGACTTTAGACTTGACGTAGCCCACAAAAAATAGTCTAAAAGGCGTCAATCGCATGATCTTGTGGCCAACTTACCGGTCCATTTCTTGAGATGAATTGTTCTCCGAAGTTTTCCTTCAAAATGGCCATAGAATCGCCGAGGCTGTGTGGCATGTAGCGCCATCTTGTTGAAACCACAGTTCAACCAAGTTTCAGTTCTTCCATTTTTGCGCCAACAAAAAGTTTGTTAGCATCGAACGATAGCGATCGCCATTCACCGTAAACGTTGCGTCCAACAGCATCTTTGAAAAAATACGGTCCAATGATTCCACCAAGCGTACAAACCACACCAAAACTGTGCATTTTCGGGATGCATGGGGCAGTTCTTGACGGCTTCTGGTTGCTCTTCACTCCAAATGCCGGCATTGATGCTTATTTAACGTAGCCATTCAACCAGAAATGAGCCTCCATCGCCTGAACAAAATTTGTCGATAAAAAAGCGCCGTATTTTCTGCCAACTTTTCTAGGCCCATTCACACTGAAAATTCGACGATTGTGGCAGATCGTTCGGCCTATTCATGATGAAAATGTACAAGCATACTGAGCATCTTTCTCTTTGACACCATGTCTTGAAATCCCACGTGATCTGTCAAATACTAATGCATGAAAAATCCTAACCTCAAAAGAATCACCCTTTACATCGCCCCTATATAAACCGATCCTCAGATTTGCTCTCCGCAAATTTTATCCGATTGTATTAAAATTTGGTACGTCGATTAAGTATATGGTCCCTAGGTTAGGTTAGGTTAGGTTATGTGGCAGCCCGATGGATCAGGCACACTTAGACTATTCAGTCCATTGTGATACCACAGTGGTGAACTTCTCTCTTATCACTGAGTGCTGCCCGATTCCATGTTAAGCTCAATGACAAGGGTCCTCCTTTTTATAGCCGAGTCCGAACGGCGTTCCACATTCCAGTGAAACACTTAGAGAAGAAGCTTTGAAACCTCAGAGAAATGTCCACCAGCATTACTGAGGTGGGATAATCCAGCCGCTGAAAAACTTTTTGGTGTTCGGTCGTAGCAGGAATCGAACCACGACCTTGTGTATTGCAAGGCGGCATGCTAACCATTGCGCCACGGTGGCTCCCATATGGTCCCTAACTTTCATGCCAAAATTGTCCATATCGGTCCATAATTATATATAAACCGATCCCAGATTTTTTTGCCAACCTCTTGATAGGAGAAAAACTTCATCCGATCGCGTTGAAATTCGGTACAATGGTGTTAGTATAATGGTCCTTAACATTCATGCAAAAATTGATCCATATCGTTCCATAATAATATATAGCTCCCATATCAACCGTTGTCCAGAATTTAAACTCAAGAAGAATATAAAGATACCTTCACGCAGAGAAGGAATATGATCACCTGAAACATGTTTTAAGAGCAAAATGTTATTTGTGTATGGTGACCATGTAACATGTTTGTCACTAAAATGTTGTTTTCTCGTCAAATATAACCTGCTTGCCGATATCAGATTATTTCCGAGAAAATAACATGGTTGCGAAAACCATGTTACATGGGTCACCACCCAAAAATAACATTTTGTCTCTAAAACATGTTTGAGGTGATCATATTCGCTTCTGCTGGGTGTTGATAACACTCGGCAAGTCACTTAAACTCGTTAAATAATTTTTAATGATAACCAAATCGGAAGGAGAAAATTTCACAAAAAAAAAAATAGCACAAAACGTATTGTCCGCAATAGTAGTGGTACTCTTTTCTCATAAAGACAAAATACGAAAGCAATAGTCATGGTGCTATGGGTAACTTCACACACTCAAAACGGAATATGATCACCTCAATAATGTTTCAAGAGCAAAAATGTTATTTTTGGGCCGGAAACATGTAATATGTTTGTCACAACCATTTTATTTGCTCAGAAATTATATATCTGATTTTCGGCAATTATATATATTTTTGACGAGCAAAATTGGAAAAATATTGGTGATGATCTTTTCTGTTTCTATTATAAAATTATTTTTTTTTTATAAATTTCTGGTTGATTTACATCACTTCTGAAAAAAATTACATCTCTTGGTCAGCATCCCTACTGGAATTAAGTTCAAGAAGTAAAGCGAATAAAGCGCTTTTAACTCAAATAATTGAAATGAACTCTTCAGCTTATAAGGAAGGACGGACATATAATATTTAAAAGAACCACAAAAAAGCCTTAAAAATAAATTTAATCCAACACAATTTCAAACACATGAGCAAAAAACAAAATAAATTAACTTTCATATCAAACTGGTGGCCAACTGGTTGGCAGTTGCAAAAAAAAAAAAAACACAACGACCCAAAAACGACATCAATGCAATTTGAATTGGAATGAATTGCGACGAAGTAAACGAAAACAAAAAAGAGTTGAAATAAAAACCACAGCAAGTAGCCATGGACGGTAGCCAAACAATATCAGACTATAACCAGAAGTTAAGGTTAACCCACTTGTGGTTGGAATACTGTCAGTAGTAACAGCTCCTGCAGTACATTTAAAATGCACAAATGTGAGTTTAATTTTCAACTGCCAACTGTTAAATGAATGCGAAACGACTGAATGAAGAACAAATTGGTGGTGCTACAGAGGGGAGTTAGGACAAACGAAGGGTTGGTGGATCGTCATTCCCGTACACCACTTAAAGATATCCCAAGTGGCCAAGGTGTCAAACGCAACTGGGTCGCCACTCCAACAAGCAACATAGCTGATGGCTCTAGCCATTTCACAACCATAAATGGCTATGCAAAAATCAAATCATTCTTCCACAACAACCACACCACAGAACCACCATAATCCATATGGGGGAACTTAATGTGGCGGTCATTGTTTGTGTAGCTAAAACTCTGCGGGATATCCAGAGCTACATAACGCCACATTCACACATGTTGACGACGACGATGGGTAACAAACCATTTAATTTGTCCCCCCGCCCAATGGACACACCACACGGTCGCCTTTTTACAGCCGCAAAAGAAATATTTCTTTCCAGGACACTACCATGTCTTCCCGCTGTGCAATTTACTGGCAACAAATCGTAAATGATTATAAATACGTTTCGTTTGGATTCGCGTTCCATCCATGCTAAATGAATGGAAAATCGCCAGAACCCATAAGTCAATATACACAAATCAAGTGAATATGTGCTGGAGCATTGGTGAAGCGCTCAAATTGGAATCAAGCAACAAGGAATTATTTTGCGAATTTTGACCACAGAAATTTTATGGCCATTTGCATGTTGGTCTGGTTACGTCTTTTTACGAAAATCCACAGCAATTTTATCAACGCATTCGGAGTAAAAGAAAACAAAAAAAAAAACACAAACCAACTGGGAAAAACTCGAGAAAGAAGAGTGTTGGAGAGAAGGAAATTACTGATTCCGAAAAATTGGGATGTTTTGGATTAAAACAGGATGTCTGCCCCATCCAGAAACGTAGAGGTTTATATGTTGTGAAAGGGTATCAGTTTACACTATAAAGAAAAGGATGTTGGTCGTATATACTTGTTATCATAAATATTTCAAATCAATTTTTTTCAGTTTATGTGATATTTTCCCCGGCAGTTGATAGTTTAATCAACTGATTTGAATGAACCTAATTGTAAAACAGTATCTCGAAAGTCTCGCCACCAAATGTTCCACCCTAATATTTAAATGTAACTTGTGGATGGTAAAACCTCCCTTTGCCTTGGAGACAACATTTTCTATAGAAATAAAATTTTGACAAAATTTTCTATAGAAATAAAATTCTGACAAAATTTTCTATAGAAATAAAATTTTGACAAAATTTTCTATATAAATAAAAGTTTTGCAAAATTGTTCTTAGAAATACAATTTTGAAAAAAATTTCTATAGAAATAAATTTTGACATAATATTCTATAGAAATAAAATTTTGACAAAATCTTCTATAGAAATAAAATATTGACATAATATTCTATAGAAATAAAATTATGACAACATTTTCTATAGAAATAAAATTATGACAAAATTTTCTATAGAAATAAAATTTTGACAAATTTTCTATAAAAATAAAATTTTGATAAAATTTTCTATAGAAATAAAATTTTAACAAAAATTTTCTATAGAAATAAAATTTTACACAAAATTTTCTATAGAAATAAAATTTTGACAAAATTTTCTATAGAAATAAAATTTTGACAAAATTTTCTATAGAACTAACATTTTGACAAAATTTTTTATAGAAATAAAATTTTGACAAAATTTTCTACAAGAATAAAATTAAAAAAAAAAATTCTTTAGAAATAAAATTTTGACAAAATTTTCTATAGAAATAAAACTTTGACGAATTTTCTATAGAAATAAAATTTTGACAAAATTTCTATAGAAATAAAATTTTGAACAAAAAATCTATTAAAAATAAAATTTTGACAAAATTTTCTATAGAAATAAATTTGACAAATTTTTCTATAGAAAATTGCAATTTTATAGATAAATTTAAAAATTAACTTTAGATAAAATTTGGAAAAAACAGATAAATTGACTTTTCAATAAAATTAAATTTATAGATAAATTACAAATTTCTATGCTTGCATCAAAAATGACAAAATTTATTCTATAAAATAAAAGTTTTGCAAAATGTCCTTAAAAATACAAATTTTGAACAAAAATTTCTATAGAATAAAATTTAATAAATTTTTGTACGAAATAAATTGATCGATTTATAGAAAAACATTGAAAAATTATCTATAGAATAAAATTTGAAAATCTATAGAATAAAATCATTTGACATAAATTCTATAGAATATAAAATTTGACAACAATTTTCTATAGAATAAATTTTGACAAAATTTTCTAATAAGAAATAAATTTTGACAAATTTTCTATAAAAATAAAATTTGATAAAATTTTCTATAAAAAAAGTAAAAATTTTAATTTACTTTAAAAATTTCTATAGAAATAAAATTTTTGAAATAATTTCTATAGAAATAAAATTTTGACAAATATCTTCTAGTAAGAAATAAAAATTATTCGACAAAATATTCTATAGAACAATAAATTTGACAACATTTTTATAGAAAATAAAATTTGACAAAGATTTCTAAGAGATAAAAATTTTACAAATTATAAAATTTGATAAATTCTAATGAGAAAGAATTAAAAAATTTTAGAAAATAACAAAATTTTCTATAGAAATAAAATTTGGACGAATAATATTTTCTATAGAAATAAAATTTTGAAAAGTTTCATGAACAACGATTTTTGCGCTTTTTTGATCTTTAATTAAGAAATGAATTAAAAAAAATTAGAAATAAAATTTTGAACAAAATTTTCTATAGAAATAAAATTGCTTGACAACATTTTTTATTAGAAATAAAATTTTTGACAAAATTTACTATAGGAATAAAATTTTGAAAAAATTCATATTAGAATAAAATTTGACAAAATTTTTCTATAGAAATAAATTTCGACAAAATTTTCTATATGAAATAAAATTTTTGACAAATTTTCTATAGAAATAAAATTTTAACAAAATTTTCTATAGAAATAAAAATTTTAACAAAATTTTCTTATAGAAATAAAATTTTAACAAAATTTCTATAGAAATAAAATTTTGACAAAATTTTTCTATAGAAATAAAATTTTTACAAAATTTTCTATACAAAAAAATGTTGACAAATTTGACAAATCCTATAACAGAGCATAGGAAAAAAGATATGTTTGTTTCGAATTTATTTCGGTATAACCCGGCCATCATACAAAATACCTTTTTTTCGGAAGGCTTCAAGTGTGGATTCATTGTTGGGTTTAATGAACATGCTCAGAATTTATTCTAATAATTGGTTGAAGTTTTGCTGCAAGTAGAGAATTTCAGATTGAGGAATGTGGTAATTTCTGAAACGTGGCATCCATCCAACCATTAGGCAGTCTATTTAGGGCTTTGCCCAAATAAATTTGCTCAAACATTCTTTTCCTCTGTTGGATAAGCTACACTTGTAGTTTAGTCAATGTATGTTTTAAGCCTCAAATAAAAAAAAAAACGAAAAAATTTTCTATAAGACATTAAAATTTTTGAAAAAAAAAATTCTTAAAAAATGTTATAAAATTTTGACAATTTTCTATAGAATTAAATTTTTAGAAAAAAAATTTTATAGAAATAAAATTTGACAAACATTTTCTATAGAATAAAATTTTATTGTTGTTTTTGATTCTCAGCTTAAAACATGCCTTGGACTAAAACTTACAAGTGTAGGGCTTATACCAAAAGTATGCTTGTTCCAAATTTATTTGGGAAATCCCTATAGACTGCAAGATAGTTGGATGTACAAGCTGTTTCGGGAATTTACCACATTCCTTCATCAGCACCCTCTACTTGCAGCAAAACTATTCAGGACAATTATTCAGAATAAAGCAACAATAACAACAAACGAATGAAGATACAAATTTTGCACAAAATTCTTCTATAGAAATTAAAATTTTTGACAAAATTTTCTATCGAAATAAAATTTTGACAAAATTTTGCCAATTATAGAAATAAAATGCTTGAAAAATCTATGGAAATAAAATTTTGACAATATTTTTTCTATAGAATAAAAAGTTGACAAAATTTTCTATAGAAATAAAATTTTTGACAAATATTTTTCTGTACAAAAAAATGTTGACAAATTTTTCTATAGAAAAAAATTTTGACCAAATTTTTTCTACAGACACAAAATTTGACCAAATTTTGCTATAGAAATAAAATTTTGCAAAAAAAAAAAAAATTCTATAAAAATTTTATAAAATTTTGACAAAATTTCTATAAAAATAATATGTTGACAAAATTTTCTATAGAAATTAAAAATTTTGACAAAATTTTCTTATAGAAAA
>PGFW01010230.1:19704-29784 GCA_003123925.1 Haematobia irritans | reverse complement strand
ATTCGGCCTAACAATGGATAATCGGCCTTTCGCGTCAAAGAGGCCCGATTAACCGGAAGCCGAAGCTTTTTTGAATAATTTATTTGATAGGATTGTCGAAGTGTTGACATTTATCTCAGTCAAACACCCAGTACAATAATACGTAAAAAAATTATAGAAAATCTTTTTTGTCCACTATAATATCAAATGAATACCTTTTATCTTGTTGTATTTAATGCATTTGTTTAAAAAAAAATATTACCTAATATTGGAAATGATAACATTCAATATTAATTGAAAACAAACATTCTTTTTTAATTACAAATTTGAGAGAAAATGAATTGCTTGCGGCACGTTCGGTCGAGCTCTAATTTAGGCATAGACCTAATTATTTCTAACAGAAATGTGTCAAAATTTTATTTCTATAGAAAATGTTGTCAAAATTTTTATTTGTAAGTAGCTTTTTATTTATTTCTAATAGCAAATTTTTTCAAAATTTTATTCCTATATGAAAATTTTGTAAAAATTTTATTTCTATAGAAAATTTTGTCAAATAATTTATTTGCTATAGAAAATTTTGTCAAAAATTTTTATTTCAATAGAAAGTTTTGTCAAAATTTTATTCTATGAAAGAGAATATATCTTTAATATGAAAACTAAAAAAAATTTTTTTATTGTAACATAAAAAGTATACATAATTATGGTACAAAAAAAAAAAAATTTATATAAACTTAAATTATTTTACGAATAATAGAATTTAGTAAATCTAAATAATAAAATTCTTCTGCTTAACTAGAAAAGAATAAAATGTTTTGAAGCAAAATTTTCTATGGAAGTAAAGATGTTGAAAAAATTTTCTATAGAATAAATTTTGACAAAAATTTCTATAGAAATAAAAATGTGGCAAAAATTTCTTGGTATAGATAATAAAATTTTTGACAAAATTTTGTATAGAAATAAAATGTTGACAAAATTTTCTACAGAATAACTTTTTTACAAAATTTTGTATAGAAATAAAATTTGACAACATTTCTATAGAAAAATAACTTTTGACAAAACTTTGCTATAGAAATGAATTTTAACAAAAACTTTCCTATAGTAATGAAATTTGACAAATTTTCTATGGATATTATAAGTTTTTGGTCGATTACAAAATTTTCTATAGAAATAAAATTTTTGACAATAATTTTCTATGGAAATAAAATTTTGACAAACATTTGGCTATAGAAATAACTTTGTTAACAAAACTTTCTTATAGAAATGAATTATTGACCAATAACTTTCCTCATAGTAATGAAAATTTTGACAAAAAAGTATTCTATGGAAATAAAGTTTTTGGTAGATTATTTTGGCGATATGGGACCAATCCGCCAAAATAATCAGTGTTACCAGGGAAAATGTTCGGTTTACCTACAAGGTACAAAAGAAGTTCCTTACTTTCCATTGACATTCCCAAACATTTCCATTACAATATTTTCGTCAATTTAAACAAATTTACAACAAAAAATGGTTCTAAGTACATTTATTAATCCTATAAAAAATGAAATGCAACGTATATATTGTATTATATATTACGCACCAGATTGCCACAGTTTGGTAGAATTTCTACCCAAAAATAGTATTTTTTTTTAATCTCTATAGAAATAAAATTCTTCGAAAAAAGTTTCTACTAAACAATTTTTTTTTTGAGAAATTTTTTGTATCAGAAAATAAAATTTGATAATTAATTCTATATAAATAAACATTTTTGAAAAAAAATCCATAAAGGAATAACATTATGAAACATTTTTTTTATGAAATAGATATTTTTTGAAAAAATTTTCTATACGAAATACAATTTTGACAAAATCCAAAATGTTGACCACATTTTCTACAGGAAATAAAAAAAGGTTTTTTGAACAAGAAAAATCTATAGAGAATATTTGTTTTTGTAGATTTGTGGTAATCTCAAAATTTTGTTAGATTTTTTTTGCACGTGGGTGGTAAACTGTTGTTACCTACACATTGTTAAAGATCAAACTTGCCGGCCCCCCCGCTTTTTTTTTCTATTTCCTCCTCTAGAGCACCAAAAATTTGCTAAAAAATTATTACAAATCTGTGTTTGAGTGAAATGTCCCACTACAGTTGGACGCCACGTCCCTACAAGACGCTAAATATTAAAAACAACCGCAAACATATAGGGAATTTCCCCTACTTCTAGCAACACTGGCTGTAGTTGATATTGCACCTAGAGCTTATATCCTAAAATCTGAACAATTTGCGTAATATCTTTTCTTTTTTTTTTTGCGGGGTTTGATTAATACCACAAAAAGGGTTCCTGTGCAAAATTTGAAGGCAGAGAATCAGTTATTGAAATGAGGCCGCTATTGGTCAAACATAGGGTATTAGGGGCAAATTTCTTCAAATCGGGCGATACATATATGGGAGCTATATCTACATCTGAACCGATTTCATGAAAATTTTTTGCAATGACTGTAAGTACTATAGAAGGACCTGGATCGTAGCCAACTTTTCAGTAAAGAATTGGATAATATAATAAGATTGTCGGGACCAAATTTGAGGGAAAATCGCGGGATATACATATGCCCTACTTCTAGCAATCATGGGCTGTAGCTTGATATTAGCACCTAGAGCTATATCTAAATCTGAACCAATTTGCGTAATATCTTGCGGGTTTGATTAATACCACAAAAGGTTACCTTGTGCAAAATTTGAGCAAGATCAGTTATTAATGACGCGCCGCTATGGTCAAACATAGGGTTATTAGGGGCAAATTTTTCAAAATCGGGTCGATACAATAATGTGGAGCTATATCTTACATCTGACGGATTTTCGATGAAAAATTTTGCACATACTGTAAATAGCTATAGAAGGACTGGATCTAGCCAACTTTTTTAGTAAGATTTGGATAATAAATAAGGATGTAGGGCCAAATTTTTTGGAAAATCGGGATATACATATCCCCTACGTTCTAGCAACACTGGGCTGTAGTTGATTATTGGCAACCTAAGAGCTTTATATCTAAATCTGTACCAATATTGCTAATATCTTGAGCGGGTTTGATTAATACCACAAAAGGTTACCTTGTGGGCAAAAATTTGAGCAGATAGTTTATTAATAGGCCCGCCTATGGTCAAACATAAGGTTATTAAGGGGCGGCAAATTTTTCAAAATCGGGCGATACATATCATGGGAGGCTATATTCTTAAAATTTGAAACGCGATTTCGATGAAATTTTGCACCATAGTAGTTAGTCTATAGAGGACTGGATCTAGCCAACGTTTTAGTAAGATCGGTTAATAAAATAAGGGCGTTATATGCCAAATTTGGGGAAAATCGGGCTATACATAATATGGGAAGCTATATCTACATCTGAACGATTTGCGAATGAAATTTTGCACATACTGTAAGACTATGAGAGGACTGATTCTAGCAACTTTTAGTAAAGATTGATAAAAAATAAGGATTGTAAGGGCCAAATTTGGGGAAAATCCGGGATATAACATATATATTGGGACTATATCTCATCTGAATCCGATTTCGATGAATTTTTTGCACGTATAGTAAGTGCTACAGAAAGATTACATTTAGCAACTTGAGTAAGAAGGTTGATAAATAAGAGTTTTATGGAGCAAAATTTAGAAATGGGCGTACATATATATGGGAGCATAAGCTAAATCTGAAC
Organism: Haematobia irritans; assembly: GCA_003123925.1. Taxonomy (NCBI): domain Eukaryota; kingdom Metazoa; phylum Arthropoda; class Insecta; order Diptera; family Muscidae; genus Haematobia; species Haematobia irritans. The sequence continues at coordinate 26,120 of PGFW01010230.1, read as the reverse complement.
CGATTTCGATGATTTTTTGCAACATATAGTTAGGTGTTATAGAATATTAAATATACCAACTTTGAGTAAGATGCGGTGAATAAATAAGGGTTTTATGACATAATTTGGCAAAATCGGCGGTACATATATATCGGGAGCTTATAATCTTAAATCTGAAGCCGATTTCGAGAAGCAAATTTTGCAAGACTTAAAGGGTGATGGCAAAGAATTATTTTGTGCGCAAATTTCAGCAGACGATGGTTTAGTAAAAATGTGCCACGGTGACACCCATTTGTATCGAAAATATATGGGAGGCTTATATTCTAAATTTATGATCCGATTATCTTCGGCAATTCCAATTAGGCGTTCGTCCTTGTGCCCAAATAAACTCCCTGTTACCGAAATTTCATCAAAAAATCGCGTTAATAATCGCGACGCGGAATCCCTGTGAAAAAGCAAATACATGGACAGACGGACGGGCGGACAGCCAAGCGCTAAGATCGACTGCAGGAGGTGGATTCTGAGTCGATCGGCTATAACTATTTTATGGGGTCTAAAATCAATATTCCTGGTTGGTACATTTTTTTGAGGGAATCAAAACTTATTATACCCTGACCACGTATGTGGTTTTAGGGTATATAAAAAGAAAAATACACAAAAATCAAAATGTCGGGCTAAATCGATAGAAAGTTTAAGAGATGTCAAAAAATTTTTAATGTGTCGTATGGAAGACAATACATAAACTGCAAAAATTAAGGACGGGCGGAATTTAAATAACCCACCTAGCATACACATATGAGAGGAATATCTGATGTCTACGAATAATTGTCTCTATAGAAATAAATGGTGAAACATCGATTTAATAAATGGGTCTATCAAGTTATGGACATTACGAGGTCGTTTAATTTAATGTAAAGAAATTTTCGAGTGGCTTTGGATGAACAACATTCTCCCAAAAGACGCGGTCTCAGTATGGCACGGTTGGCAGTAGGTTTTTTTTAATTTCCGGGCGTATCGTGGAGATTTCTCAAGAAATTATCTCCATATACAAAATCTGGGCCGACGAAATTTCCGCATATTATTTACGGATCTCCAAATAACTCTAAAAATTCAAAATTTCTGACAAATTTATGAATATTTTAGACTGGGAAAAATTCTTAAAAAACAAAATCTGAGATTGGTTTATATGTAGGTGGCTATATCACAAAATTGTCCGGGTATGACCATCTTCAACTGGGACAATGTCTGCCAAATAAATTAGAACGATGTGACGCTTATACCTGGCTATATTGCCTTAAAATTGTAACCTTTATCAAGAGTACATATAGAGTCAAAAATCGATATTTTAAGGTATGTTAAAAATAGACAAAACAAATTGATCATTCAGCCCTATTTCTAGTAAAACCTACTTTTTATGTCACCGTACAATTTCAACGGTCATTTATGAATACGTACTTTGAATGGGCCTGAAATCCTTTAAATTCGTATTTTTTTCGTTGTTCGATGTTAAAAATCCCTAATGGAAAAATCTAAATTTGTCGAAATATTTTACAAAGATATCCAGCAAAAAAAAAATTTGGAAGTTCTTCCAAAGGCACAACTTTAAAAGCACTTCCAGAAGATGCACTCCCAATGATGTTCTTTATTTTAAATACACAGGTAGTTTATTTTCATTCATTTTGTTATAACATGTTTTTTTCAAATTTTTAAATGCGTAAGTTTAAACTTGTTTTGTTTCAAATTGGTTAAAAGCAGTTTTTTAAGATTCATAAGTGGTACAAATTATATTAAATTTTGGTTCGAAAAAAAATGGATAAATCCATTCTGAAAAAAATGTGCTGATTTTTGAAAATATTTGAGGTCCAAACGTTCCGACAAGCGTCTAGAATCCATTAAAATTATAAAAAATTATTTATTTGACAATATCAAAAAACAAAATTATTAATTACACGGCCAACATGAAATCGGAAAACCTAAAGAAGTGATGGCAAATTCAGTGTACCGGCTGTTGAATGGAGGAGCTTCCTTCCTGATGACAAGCCCATGTTAAATCACTGCTTCTCGTGTCCAATTTTGCAGCTCACTTCCAGATCCAAAAGAACAGCTTTTCATTACTTATTTGGCGACGCTTTTTTTTGCTAGGGGAGCGCGCGTGCTGGGGCTAGGAAGTGTTTTTCTAAAGTTTGGTTTCTCCGAGAGTCAGAGTTCGAGCAAAATTTCTCTACGACTCCGACTCCAGCAATATCTTCAGACTCCAAGACTCCGACTCCACAGCCCTGGTCACCGACGCACTTCTTTATTGCCAGAATCGTCGTCAAAATTTGGCACGAAGTAATCCTTTTCATCATACTTCCAAGTTTGCAAAATTTCTCGAATCGCTTTCAGATTTAGATATAGCTCCCCAATATATTGTATCGCCCGATATTCCAAAATTGGTCATAAAAACCTTTATTTACGGCAACGATCGTACTCAAACTTGAGCTTACTTCTAATGTTTTGTAGTAGCTAACGAATATGGGGCAAATAAATCATCAAAAATCGGTTCTCAGATTTAGGCTATAGCTCCTTTAATATATGTTATCGGACCGATTTTTTGCCAAATTTGGCGCGTAAAACCCTGTATTTATCAACCGATCGTACTCAACAGTTGCCTAAATGTGAATCTTTTATACACTAACTTGTTAATGTGAAAGAATTTCATCGATATCGTTGCAGCAATTTAGATATAGCTCCGCATATATATGTTCACCGATATTCGCCAAACTTGGGCCATAAAAGCCCTTAGTTAATTAACCGATCTTACTCAAAGTTGGCTAAATGTAATCTTCTTAGGCAGTAACTATATGTGGCAAAAAATATTGACAATCGGTTTTCTCAGAATTTAGATTATCGCTACCATATATAATGTATATTTGCCGATTTTCCACAATTTGGCCATAGAACGCCATTATTTAATTAAGCACGATCTTGCTGATGTTGGTTAGATCCAGTCCCCTATAGTACTAACGGCTTATGGCAAAATTTCAAAGTCGAAAATCGGTTCAGATTTTAGATAATAGTCCGCATATATCGCCGCGATTTTGCAAAATTTTTACCAATAAGAGGCCTCATTTCTTAACTGAATCGTACTCAAATTTTGCACAAGTTTAAACCTTTTGGTGGTATTCTAATCAAAACCGCAAAATATTATGCAAATGGTTCAGATTACATATAGCTTCCATATATATCATCGCTCTATTTTGCCAAAATTGGCATAGTAACTCTTTAATTTATTACCAATGGGTTACTCAAATTTCAAATTTTGATGTACTAGCCCGAGTCGTATTTCATCACGTACTTGTAGCTCTTACATAAGAATATTTGCGTCGATTTTTACAAATTTACCGCATAACAAATTGAACGATTTTCTCTTTATTCATAATGGGAATCATACTTAGTGGCATACTAACTCCGTAGGTGCAGCACAGCCAGTGGTTGCGCTAAGAAAGTAGGGGCTATTCCCATATCTTGTTAGGGAACGTAGGGCCACATATGTAGGACATTTTCAACTCAACACAATTTTTGGTAATAATTTTTGTCAAAAACGTTTATTCCTGTAGAAAATTAATTTGTCAACATATTAATTTCTATAAAAATTTTGTCAAACATTGTATTTCCTATAGATTTTTTTTTTCAAAATATTATTTCTATAAAAAATATTTCTCACAACTTTATTTCTCATGGATTGTTTTTTCGTCAATTTGATTTCTATGAATTTATTGTCAAAATTTTTATTTCTATAGAAACATTTCTAAGCAAAAATTTGTTCTATAAGTAACTTTTTCCAAAATTTTATTTTATAGAGATTTAAAAAAAAGTTTACTCATTTTGGGAGAATTCTACCAACTGTGGCAACCGTGGTGGTAATGAACAACATTTATATTGCTAAGTCATATACGTTGCAATATCCATGTTTTAAAAATAGTAAAGTAGCTTGAACCATTTTTTGTTTTGTTAAAATTTTTTAAATTAAACGAAAAAATATTATAGGGAATAATTGTAATGGGAAAGTAGGCGAAACTTTTTTTTGTCCTTGTAGGGTAATACCGAACATTTCCCCTGGTTTAACATTGATATGAGCTATACTCAGATTGAGACCAAAGCACTCATAAACATGTGCCCCTTAATTTTTCTTAAATATGCAACTGCGCGTTTATCTCCGGCAAGAACCTATATCAATGTTACCCAGCAATATGTTTATGATTACTATTCAGTAAGGGTGGTTTAGGGGTATGATATAGTCGCGCCCGGCCCGACTTTCTACTTTACTTACTTGTTTTTTTTTTATAAGCCCTCCAGCATAGATGGGGGTATATAAAGCTTTGCCATTCCGTTTGTAACACATCGATAATATTGCTCCTAAGACCCATAAAGTATATATATTCTGGGTCGATGGTGAAAATTCTGGTGTCGATGCTGAGCATGTCCGTCCGTCCCGTCCGTCTGTTTTGAATACGCTAACTTCCGAAGCGAAACAAGCTAATCGACCTGAAAGCTTGCACAAGTAGTTGTTGATTGATGTAGGTCCGGGATGGTATCTGGCAAATGGGCCATATCGGTCCACTTTTTACGTATAGCCCCCATATAAACGGACCCCCAAATTTGGGCTTGGCGAGGCCATTAAGAGAAAGCAAATTTCATCCGATCGCGAACGAAATTTGTACATGGTTGTTAGTTATATGGACTCTAACAACCGTGCAAAATGGTCCACATCGTCCTAATTAGTTATATGTAGCCCCCATATAAACCGATCCCCAGATGTTGGCTTGCGGAGCCTCTAAAGAGACAGCAAATTTTCATCGATCTGACTGAAATTTGTAGCATGGTGTTATGTATTGGTCTTTAAGCACGCATGCAAAAATTGGTCCATATCGGTCCATTATTTATATATGAGCGCCCCATATAAACCGAATTCCCCCGCGATTTGCCCTTTGGGCGAGGCATTAGAGAAGCAAATTTCATCCGATTCCGACGATAATTTTGGTAACATGGTGTTAGTATATGGGACCTCTAACATACGCGTGCAAAAATTGTTCCACAGGTCGGTCCGATTGAATTATATATTGTAGCCCCATATAAACGCGAATCCCGCCGATTTGGCTTTGCGGAGCCTGCCTAAGAGAAGAAATTTCATCCCGATCTGACTGAATTTTGGTACAATGGTGTTTAGTATTTGGTCTTTTAACAACCCATGCAAAAAATTGGTCACTATACGGTCCATATTTATAAATTATGCCCCCATATGAAACCGATCGCCCGATTTGGCTTGCGAGCCTCTAAGAGAAGGCAAATTTCATCCGAGTCCGGTTGGAGATTTGGTACATAGGTGTTAGTATATGGACTCATAACAACCGTGCAAAAATATGGTTCGACCATCGGTCCATATTGTATATATAGCCCCATAAAAACGATCCCCCGATTTGGCTTGCGGAGGCTCTAAGAGAAGCAAATTGTCATCGCGAATCCGGCTGGAATTTGGTACATGTGTGTTTTAGTATATTGGACTCTAACAACCGTGGCAAAAATTGGTCCATTATCGGTCGCATAATTATATATAGCCCCATCAAGGCCGTATCAGGGGGGGATGAGGGGGACACAAAAAACCCCCCCCCGGAAATGAATAAATATTTTTATAATGAATGCCGAAGCCGATGCTTCGGTCGAGCTCTAATGTCTATACATTGGATGACATTATTGAAGCATTCATTCGTGACTTACCGGCGGAAATGCCAATATTTGCAACATTTTTTTTACATATTTATTTAATTAAAATATTAATTGGGTAATTAATATTTTAGTTTAATATGTAAACAATTATTTTCTTTACTGATTTTTATATTTTCATTGAAAAAGTCATTGTATTGTGTCAGTTAATTTTTTAATTGACTGTACGCTTACAGTTTCGGTTAACTTATTTTTTTCTGTGCAATAATCGTAGAAGTAGCAAATGTCAATAGACTTCTAATTTGATTATTACAGTGATGTTAGATTTATACATTTCCAGGGAGAGGTTCTTGACGATAAATAAATGTCATAATATTTACTTGTACATCTTATTTCAATTGATTTGATTTTTATACAAATTTCTTGAGTTTCTATTGTTAACATGAAATGTTTATGTGACAGCTTAATTTATGGTTTATGGCAAAGTAAATCAAATAAAATGAATGGAATTGTAGGTATGGATTTGTTAGCACATTTATGATAATCATAGAAAATTATGAAGACCAAATGACTACTGAAAGCGTGAAAAACCAACAAGCTATAAGCTATGTGAACTATTTTTCTTTAATAAACATGTGGACATCATATTACTGTGAGCAAAAATTCACATATTTAACACTACGAAGTATTTTTTCTTGATTTGCCAACACTGTTAATGACATCTGGGCTAAATT
>PGFW01010211.1:945-13892 GCA_003123925.1 Haematobia irritans | reverse complement strand
GCCAATCGAAGTTTGTAAATTTTAGTTGACTTCTTTGGCCAATTAAACCCGATAATTTTTTCAACTTGAAGAGTTACACTGAAAGAAGAGAGAAAATGAGAAAACTAAATTCGGTAACTGGTCACTTTTGTCTAAGCGAAGCTACTCCTTTGACCTTTCCAGTTGAACTTTTTTCGTGCATCGGTGAGCCCTTGTATTTTGCGGAAACTTTATGGCTTTAGTCCGTTTTCGCACTATATTCAAGCTCACGAAGGAACGTTTTCTACCACTGCGGCGTGGATTTTGATCAAATTTGACCTTCAATTTTCGGCTGTGTTATAACGTTTAGTCCACACGACATACAAAAACTGCTAGTAGGAGGCACTGGTGGTGGCAACGATTAGCATGTCGCGCATCGATTCAAAACAACCAGTTCCGGACCAAACACCAACAAATTTGTCCAACAGTAGAGTTCCGCCTCTCAGTAATGCTGTCCACATTTATGAGTGTTCAAAGCTAACTCATAAACTTGTTGGAACGTAATGTTATAAACGCCGTTCGGACTCAGCTAATGAAAAAGATACCATTTGCCATAGGAGCTAAATAATATGAATCGGGCAGCACTCATTGACAAAAGAAATTCGCACACTTGTGGTATTACATAATGAAAAAGTGAGCAGCAAAGGGCCAAGAAATAAAATAACTGAACACCACCAATATCTAACCTTACCAAACAACTACGCCAAAATCTGAATGGTATATTATAAGGGTTGATTTTATTCACATAATCCCCCACGCAATAATTTTATTTTTTGAATGCAATAGATCGAAAATGCTTTTGTGTTAGTTTGTAACCATTATAAATGAACTACGCAAGTTACCCTCAAGTGGGCCGCAAACACACCAAAAAACTCTGATTGCAACACAAAAATTAATTGATGCAACAGTTTAATTTATTTAATTGAAATAGTATAAATTGAAATTAATGACAGCCCATTAAAAATTATTGTATTATCAAATTGTTGCTGATTGGATTTTTGTTCAATTTTAATAATATATTATATAATTTTAATTGCAAATTTATTTTGTTTTTGTATAAAATCAAATAAGATTTTAAAGTTAAAAAATTTCATGAAATGTCCCAGCATTACTGTGGTGGGGTTAATCCACCGCTGAAAAAACTTTTTGGTGTTTCCGTCGAAAGCAAGGAAACGACCACGAAACTTGGCGTACTGCAAGGGCGGGGCATGCAAAATAGAAGATACTGTATTCTTAAAAGCAAATAACTTGAATTTATGACAGTTTGCAAATTTGGGCCAGCTTCCCCAAGAAATGAAACCTCTTTCAGTATAATAATGCGATGAGTGTACGAACCATGTTATGAGAATCGTCCCGCCTAGTAATTAAGTCTAAATGCTTTCGCATGCCTTTATTGATTCAGACGGTATATAGAAATCGAACAATAAATTAATTACAAATAACAACTAGATATAGTTAATTAAAAATTAAACTAAATTAAAACGCCCAATGATCATCCATATTAGCTATTTGCACTCTAAAGAGTGTTGCAATAATTAATCAGGCAAACATAGTTTTTTTTTTGTCTAAGCTATTCCACTTGTTTTTCGATAATACATTTCTCTTGAAATTCTCTTGAAAAAGTAGTCCGAAAATGATCTACATTCAAGCAAACAAAATTAAAATTGATTTAAATTAAAGAGAAAATTTTTTGTATATTAATTAAACCAAAAACTATTAATTTTTTATATAAACTAAGTTTAAATGAAAATAAAAGATATTGAACGGTCGGACGGAAATCAAGATAATTCTGTCTTAACTGAAGAAAATATACTTTAAAGGAGAACAACATTGTTTATAAAAAAAAAATTAAATAAAGTTCTAATGTTGGATCTTCCCTCGTATTTATTGAACAAGTTTAAAAATTTATAAGAAATGTTCAATCACTTCAACTTCAAGACAATCGAACTAGAAAATCGTAACATGAAGTCATTCAAGATTCAGATATAGTTTGTACTGTTTTCACAGTGTCCTCCGAGCAAATAAGTTGCAACTTATATTTCACTTTGGGAAACATCTTTGTTTTTTATGAAAATGCAACTACCAACACTTGGCACTTCTTTGCAGGAAGACCAAAGCGAACTATATGGCAATCCGAATGTTCTCCGCATTCGTTCGTCTGTCCTTATGACTAATATGAACGAACATTTAATTGGTTGTAGAGCCATTAATGCCAAATGGTGAAAAAATGCCTTTTTGAAAATGAACATAATTAACATTGCAGATGTCATACATTATTTGGGAGTAAAAACAAGTAAAAAATGAAAAAAAAAAACTAAAACACGAAAACTATACACATCCTTTGGATGGCGCTTTCTTTAGGTCTCAAACCACTCAAATCTACTCACTTCTCATGGTGGTGGTGGTGGCGCAACTTAAGTTGGAGAATTCGATAATGGTGTGAATATGGTGAGCATCAGGCCTTAATAGCGGCCGAACCATGTACTCCTTATGCTATGTGGGTGGCGTGTGGTGACTATAACTATTCGCCAAAAAGGTTTAGCATATGTCTCATATGTTCGCGGCATCCTGGCGCGACATGGATACTGCTTTGGATCACCCATATTGTATGACATTAAAATTATTTTTTTGGTAAGTTAGATCAACTGTTGCCTAAAGCAGCAACGACCAATAACCATTTCAACAAGCGTCATGCAAATGAAAAATAAACCCAAATCGCAAGCGCTGCCGTAGGTAATAGTGTACTAGAGGTTTTAGATTCATTGACCGTGGTATCAAAACAAATACATTATTGGGAAAATGTCCTAAAGACAGCGTTGTAGTACGGGCACACAAGTATTTCGGCCACAGACCATGAAAATACCAACAGGACTCAGCACTATCGCACTCACCACGCTTCAACCAAGAGTGGCTTAGAAAGGAGGTTCGTCTCGCTTCATTCCTACAACATAGTGACCAACAAAATCTCCAAATCTTAATCAGTTGAACTAATACATTGTGATCGAATCCCACTTTTATTTCTCGAACTCTCTTGGTTTTGTGTTTCGAAATCGAAAATGACATAAATTTTATATACTTTTTTAATTTTAAATTAGTACCGATAATCTACAGCAGACCCTATTTCTTTATATTTTTATAAGATCTGATATTAAAATTATTGGGGATTTTGTGAGGAATTCAAAAAGGGGATTGTTGGGAACTAAAGCGTCATAATTTGAAAAAAAAGAACCAGAAAAATACGGGCAACACTGGTGGGCATAAAACTGGCTTCCAAGCTGTAAAAATATTTCCCATCTTTAAAGACTTCCCTCGTTTATGTCGATTTTATATCGATTTGTGTTAAATTCCTCTTCTTTGATTTTCGTTTTTTTTTAATCAACTAAACTGTTGTAGGCTAAAATGACACTTTTGCAAAAAAATGCTGACAAAAACAGTTTTCTTTCGCAAAAGATTGCATAAAGGTTTCTCATTACCCTCCATGAAAAACCAAAATGATTTTTCGAGTAACTCTCTGGATTCCAGGCCAGTGAGACAAAACTGATATATATAATATTTGATGACCTGGTCTGGCTTGAGCAGTCATAGCATATAAGTGTTTTTGTTTTCTCCTCATGGAATACATGCTAATGCATTTGCAGTATCATTTATGAAATTATTCATGCAAATAACCATAATTCTTAAATTTCCAAACGATATCTGTATAAAATGGAGACTATGATTCATGCTCTTAGGCTCTGGAAGATTACATCAAAAAAATTGAAGTAGGTTAGTCGGTTGTTTTGTGGTGCAAACCACATAACATATCTCCATATGAATGGGTTTACTCATGGAAATATGTTTACGGGTTTAAAACGAAATGGCATATCCAGAGGGACTCAGCTCTCATAGGTTACCAGTCAAGCTTTAGTCTTATTGGCCCAAATATTATAGGTTTTCTGATTCATAAGTTTGTTTCTTGTCATGAGGTTCGCCAAGGTTATGCTATGTGAACGCGAGGGGTGCGGATTGGGGGCTAGCGGCTTGCTTCTTTTGACATTCACATAGATATTGTCATCAATTGTTGGCAAAGTGAGATCAAGACATATGTTAACATCTTAGAGCACATTATAATCCTAGGTCCAGGAACCTAGGATTATTAATGTGCCATTCTGACTACCGTTCCATTGCCCCCATTCCGCACCCTGCGTTCAATAGATAACTTTGTGGCGACCTCATGACCAAAACAACTTAGAATCAGAAAAACCTATAAATACTTGGGCAAAATAACACTAAAGCTTATCTGGTAACCTATGAGAGCTAGTCCTCTGGGATATCCAGTTTCGTTTTACCCGTAACATTTTCCATGATGTCTAAACATTTCATATGGGATATCGTATGTGGTATTGCCACCACAACAACGACTAACTACTTCATTTTTTTTATGTAACTTCATTCCAGAGGCTAAGAGCATGATTCCATAGGTCTCCATTTTATACAGTATTCGCTTTGGAAATTAAGAATTATGGTTATTTTCATGATATTTCATAAAGTTTGATATGCAAAATGCATTAGCATGTATTCCATGAGAGAGAAAACAAAAACACTTAATGCTATGACTGCTCAAGCCAGACCAGGTCATCAAAATATATATATATCAGTTTTTGTCTCATGGCCTGCGATCCAGAGAGTTACTCCAAAAATCATTGGTTTTTTCATGGAGGGTAATGAGAAACCTTTATGCCCAATCCTTTGCGAAAGAAAACCTGTTTTGTCAGCATTTTTTTGCAAACGTGTCATTTTAGCCTACAACATTTAGTTGATTAAAAAAAAACGAAAATCAAAGAAGAGAATTTAACACAAATCGATATAAAATCGACATAAACGATGGGAAGTCTTAAAAAGATTGGGAAATGATTTTTTACAGGCTTGGATAGCCGTTCATGCACCAGTGTTGCCGTATTTTTCTGGTTCTTATTTTTTCAATATGACGCTTTAGGTTCCCACAATCCCCTTTTTGAATTTCTCAACAAAATCCCCAATAATTTTTAATAATCAGATCTTATAAAAATATAAAGAAATAGGGTCTTGCTGTAGATTTATCGGTACTAAGTTTAAATATTAAAAAGTATATAAAATTTATTGTCATTTTCGATTTCGAAACACAAAACCAGAGATGTTCGAGAAAATAAAGTGGGCTCGATCACATGTTTAGTTTCAACTTGATTAAGATATTGGAGATTTTGTTGTCCTATGTTGATTGAATGAGCGAGACGAACCTCCTTTCTAAGCCACTTCTTGGTTGAAGCTGGTGAGTGCGATCAGTGCTGAGTCCTGTTAGCGTATTTTCATGGTCTTGTGGCCGAAATACTTGTGTGCCCGTACTCAACGCGTCTTTAGGACATTGTTCCCAATAATTATCTTGTTTTGATACCACTGGTCAATGAATCTAAACTCTAGTACAACTATTACTACGGCAGCGCTTTGCAGATTCTGGGGCAACTCGAAGTTTGTAAAATTTTTAGTTGACGTTCTTTGGCATTAAACCCGATAATTTTTTCACTTGTAAGAGTTTACACTGAAAGAAGAGAGAAAATGAGAAAACTAAACGGTAACTGGTCACTTTTGTCTAGCGAAGACTACTCCTTTGACCTTTCCAGTTGAACTTTTTTTCGTGCATCGGTGAGCCCTGTATTTTCGGAAACTTTATGCCTTTAGTCCGTTTTCGCACTTTATATTTCAGCTCACGAGGAAGTTTTCTACCACTTGCCGGCGTGGATTTTGATCAATTTGAACCTTCAATTTTCGGGTTGTTTGTTAACGTTTAGTCCACACATACAAAACTGCCTAGTAGGGAGGCACTTGTGGTGTAACGATTTAGCTGTCTCGCCATCGCATTCATCACCAGTTCCCGAACAAACACCAACAAATTTTGCCACAGATAGAGTTATCCCCTCTCAGTAATTGTCTGGCACATTTATGAGTGTTTCAAAAGCTCTCTAATTGTTGCAACGTACATGTTAAACGCCGTTCGGACTCAGCTATGAAAAAGATCCTTTGTCATAGAAGCTAAATTAAGAATCGCGGCGCACTCATTGACAAAAGAGAAGTTCGCCACTTGTGGTATCATAATGAAAAGTTGAAGCAAAGTGAGCCTAGAATAAAATACGCGACGCCACAATATCTAACCATTAACCCACACTACCAATCTGCATGGTACTATTAGCGTTGATTTTATTCAGCAATCCCACGCAATATGTTTATTTTTGAATGCAATAGCATCGAAATTGCTTTTATGTTAGTTCTGTAACCACTTAAAATGAACTATCGCAAAGTACCTCAAGTGGGCCGCCAACACACAAAAAAACTCTGATTTCAATCACAAATTAATTATCAGTTAATTTTTAATGAAATGTTTAAATTGAATTAATTGACAGTCAATTAAGAAAATTAATGATACCTATTTAATTGTTGATTGTTCTTTGTCTTCAATTAAAAAATTTTCAATTAAATTTTTATTGAATAGTTTTGAAAAATCAAATTAAGATTTTTAATTGTAAAAAAATTTTCATGATATGTCAACCGCATTACTGTGGTGGGGTAATCCACCGCTGAAAAACTTTTTGGTGTTCCGTCGAAGCAGGAAACGAACCACGACTTGTGTATGCAAGCGGGCATTGGTTAAGATAGAAGATACTTTATTTTCTTTAAAAAGCAATAAACCTGAATTTATTGACAAGTTTTGCAATTGCCAGCTTCCCAAGAAATGGAAAACTCTTTCTTTCAGTCATAATATATGCGATTGTGTACGCATCCATGTATGAGATTCGGCTCCCGCCTAGTAATTAATTCTATTGCTTTCCATTGCTTATTGGCTTCGGACGGTTATATAGAAATCGAACAATTAAATTAAATTACAAATTAACAACTAAGATATAGTCTAATTAAAATTAAACTAACTTAGAAACGCCCAATGATCATCCATATTAGCTATTTGCACTCGTAAAGAGTGTTGCAATAATTATCAGGCAAACATTAGTTTTTTTTTTGTCTAGCTATTCCACGTTGTTTTTCGAATACATTTCCTCTTGAAATTTCTCTTGAAAAGTTAGTCCGAAAATGAGTCTACATTCAAGCAAACAAAATTTAAAAATTGATTTAAATTAATAGACGAAAATTTTTTGTATTATTAAATTAAACCAAAAAACTATTATTTTTTTATATAACTAAGTTTAAATGAAAATAAAAAATATTGACGGATCGGACGGAAATGCAAGATAATTCTGTCTTAACTGAAGAAAATACTTGTAAAGGAGAACAACATTGTTTCTATAAAAAAAAAATTAAATAAAGTTCTTAATGATTGGGATCTTCCCTGCGTAATTTATTGAAAATTTTTAAAATTTTATAAGGAATTTCAATCACTTCCAACTTCAGAACAATTCGAACTAGAATTCGTAAGCATGAGTCATTCAAGGTTTCCAAGTATCAGTTTGTACCTGATTCACGTGTCCTCGGAGCAAAAAAGTGGCAACTTATATTTCAACTTGGGGACAATCTTTGTTATGAAATCAAACTTACCACACTTGCACTTCTTTGCAAGAAGACCAAATGCGAACCTATATGGCAATAGCGCAATGTCTCCGCATTCGTTCCGTCTGTCTTATGACTTTTATATGAACGAATTTATTGGTTTGTAGGAGGCATTAATGCCAAAGTGGTATGCTTTTGAAATGAAACTATTACATTGCATGTTCATACATTATTTCGTGGGAGTAGAAAAAAAATTAAAATGAAAAAAAAAAACTAAAACAGCGACTATTATCACATCCTTTGGATTGGCGCTTTTTTTAGGTGATCTCAACCACTCAACATCTACTCTACTTCTCAATGGTGGTGGTGGTGGCCGGGCAACTGAGTTGGAGATTCGATAATGGTTTGAATAAGTTGCATCAGCCTTTATAAGCGGGACCATGTGAACTCCTTATGCTTCAGTGGTGGTGGCGGTGTGGGTGACTATACTATTCCGCCAAAAGTTAAGCTATTGTTCTAACTATGATGTTCGGGCTCCCTGGCGACTGGATATGCTATTTGGAATACAGTATTAGTATGAGCATTAAATTTTTTTTTGTAAGATTCAGATCACTTCGTTGCTCTAAAAGCAGCAACGACCAATAACCATTCAACAACGTCATGGCAAATTGAAAAATACAAAAAAACACAAAATAACAAGAACAACGCAATGCAGATTTATATTGCTGATGCACGGTTTCTGTGGCCCATTGCTCGACTTGGCAATACCACAAGATGGTAATACGACGTTCCGCATACGTGCCGGCCGCAGCATTAGGTTGTCTGATATTCTTTGAATTTACTTCTGCTTTCTTGCGGAACAATGTCATGACAAAGTGTTGTTAAAGTGTTATAATTAATTTATAAATAAAATTTGTGTTCATTGTTTGCAGTAATGCGTTCGGTTTTTTTTCGTTTTTGTTTTGCAGGCGCGGACTGATTTCATGTTTACCCCAAAACACAAAGCAGGGGCTTATGATTATAGTAAGTGATTGGAATTTTTTATGATTTGGAAACGTATTCAAATTTCAATTTGAAACTTACCAATTAATATATGTCACAACAATTTAGAGTAATGACATTGTAGGAAATCTTGTAAATAAAAGTAAATAATTATATTGTTTACTCGATTACTTTGGAATAGGATTTCGCATTGATAGTTAAGGATAAGGTTTAGTTAGACATTTTCAAAATTTATTATTTTCCCTTCAAAATACATTTACTTAAATTTCAAGAGAATATATTAGGAGGGGCCGCTGCCGGGGGGCCTTGGGTGCTACTTAATTAAAAATAGGAAATGTGTTTTTTTCTATCACATCATCGTTTTTTGCGCTGTGTTTCAAAACCGATAGTAAGATAGCGGACAGTAGAATCTCGGGAATTAACCCACAAAAAAACAAATATCACACCTTTATTTGCCCATCAAGCAACCCATGATACCGGTCTTATCGAAAATATTTATATGAAATATTTGATAAAAAATTATCTCCGAAATGATAACGACTATAAAGTCCAAAACTTCGTCTTGGAAACAAAGAAGCAAGAACTTGGTGCTATGGGGACACACATTATTTGGTTTACTGAATACACCTGGCAGATACATAATTTTTATCTTAAATGAAGAAATTATATTTCTTGTTACCTTTTAATGATAAATATTTTAAAGTACATTATATGGTGGCTTTTGCATTATATGCACTCTAGTTAATTTTGACATATAATTAATGTTCGACACTTATAATTATAAACGATAAATACGAGCTATTCACAACTTTCAACAATGTCAACAAAAATGTGGATAATAACTATATATATAATATTATGATATAATACATAGAGTTATGAAATAAAGAAAAATAACATACTCTCAAAAATAGGGACAGTGAAATAAATTAACCCTCTAATGCCCATTTATTTAATAAGGAAACTTTTAGTAAAAGACACATTAGACAAAAAAAAAATGTGGCAATATAAAAGAAAACTTATTGAAACTATTCAAGAGAGCTTTGCCAGCATGATGCTTGAAATTTTACACGTAAAATTTTTCTTGCTTAATTTCTCTTGCCTTTTGTTCGTTAAAACATTGAATTTAAATCAGCTGAGCAAAAATTGGCATTAGAGGCTTAAGAGATATTCCGGAAAAATTACATTTTGTCATCCAGCATTTACTGAGGTGGGATAAATCACCACGAAAAATTTTTGGTGTTCGTCCGTAGCAGGAATCGACCCACGACCTTTGTATGCAAGCGTGCATGCTAACCATTGCACCACGGTGCAATGTTAGCATGCCATTTCAATGGGGTCAGGAAAATCGTTGAAAGATTTGAATTTCGTATACCCTTTAGAAATAAATTAAATATTAATTGGATCTAATTAAGCTTCAATAAGATTACATGATACTCAAAATTAAATTTAAATTAGATTTCATAGACATTTTTATTCAGATTATACTATATTGGATTATATGATAATTAGATTATTATATTCAATTATTAAATTATATTAAATTAAACTTACTAAATATTACATTAAATAAAATAAATTCAATCAATTCAATTTAATTATATAATTAATTAATATTAATTATTATTATTATATTTATTATATATAATATATATATATATATTATTATATATATATATCATATATATTAATATATAATATTATATATACTATTATATATATTATATCATATATATATAGTATATATATACTATATACTTATATATATATATATCTATATATATATATATATATTATATATATATATATATATATATATATATATATATATACTATATATATATATATATTATAATATGTATAATATATATATATATATATTATAATTATATTATATAATAATATATAATATATTATATATTTATATCATATATATTATATATATATATATATAATAAATTTGAACTTGAATTTTATTTTAATTTAATGTAATATAATGTAATATAATGTAATTATAATTGAATATACTAATTAATTATATATTTTCCGATACTAGTATAATCTGAATACATGTAGTTTGAAATTATTTAATTTATTTTGATATCATGTAATCTTATTGAACTTTAATTAGAATCAATTAAATTTAATATATTTTAAATTTTAACTGTAATATACATTTAGCTTCAGTTTATTTCGGAATGCTCTCGTTGATCTGGAGAAGACATTTCGTCTTAATTTTTTCGTAGGCAAAAATATTAATAGATTTCGATTAAAATATTAATTTATTTTTATTTATTACGCTAATTTAATAATTATAATTATTGTCACAGCAATTGATTGAAATGTATTATATTGAACTATTTTAATTCGGATATTAGTATATCTTTATTTAATTTATACTTAATAAATTTATTTATTGCTATTAAATTAGAACTTTACTTTAATTTAGTTGTATATTAACTAATTTCGCTAAATTCTATAATACCCAATTTATCAGCCTTAACTTATTTATTAATCCAATTAAATTAAATTTATTTAATTTAATGATTTATTTTAGCTTCAATTTTATTTCGGAATGTTTTTAGTGATGTTTTTTCATAGAACAACTACTCAGAAAATTTCTATATAGAATACAAATTTGATTTTCAATTTTATTTGATTTTATTTCAATTAACGAACTTAACTGTAATTTTGTGTTTAGCTGTTAACAAAATACTTCGTTTTCAATCCAGCTGTATTACTGTCATAGTCTTCTTATACTATTCCAAAGTGTCGATATGCAAAAGCTAATCATTTACGTACCTACCATATTAAACAATTTAATTAAAATAACCCCAAAGGAGAAAAATGCCACAAACATATAACAGGTCAAGAGATTAATATCATAAGAATAACTTTTGAAATCGAAAGACAGAAAACTGGAGAATAGGCGCTTTGCTACTACAGCCAAATATAGACACACACGCCAAAACAGTATGCATTTTGAAATGGCCCAACAATCGCCATCGACAATATACACTCTAAGAAATTTTATTATTTCTAAAAATAAACAAAATATAAAAAACTGTTAGTTTTGGTTATTCAGATTAGAAATCGCATAAATTTAACTATATTAATTGCCAAATCTTCTTGAGATATATTTCTTACAAAATTACATTACATCAAAATCTTTTCATGAACACTAATTCATTATCCCATAGGTAGTTTTTTCTTTCGCTGTAATGCCCACCTACAATATTATTATTGCTTACATTTGCTTGAGATAAAAAGGTATTTACACAAAAATATCTTTAATTTATTATTAACCGATTCTCCTATATATTTTATTTTTCGTTTTTCTTATTTGTTGTTCTTTTCAAGCAAAGAGGCGAAATACTATTCGATGCCCTGGTTGAGCACCATACATAAAAGCTTGAACCAACAATGTTACCACTGTCAACACATCCTTTACATGGTTCGCCTGCAAAACATTAGCAGGAACTTTCAGACAATAGACAGACAGTAATAATTAACAAATCTTGATTAGATAGCTAGCATCATCTACAGTAGCATAAATTGTTTTACGGTTGGTTTTTCCCTCCCATTTCCAGTTTTTCTTACATATTTAATTCTAGATATGATACCATCATGATCCAATGGAAAAGAAAACCTCCGAAACTTTGAGTTTGCAGAACATTCTTTGGTAGCCTGCAACTTTAATCTTGATGCTGGTTGTCTTAATGGGATTCAGTCGAAAATATATGCAATGAGTAACATTTATATTGCTTCACCATCATCATACAACACAACATCACCTTTCTTTTTATTCGATATATAACATAGCAACAAGGGGGGGCAGTAGTTAGCTTTTAATTTAGGAAAAAAAAATTCATTAGGATGATGCAAAATAATCTTATGGCGGGCGGTAATGTGTTACGTCTTATATAGAGAGATAATTGATGACAAAATAAATATCTAAATCTATGAATTTAGGTAAATCTTAAAGTGAAAGGAGTAATTAATTTATTAGAATAATGGAACTAAATTGTGGGTTGGAGACTTGTAGGTTGCTGAATCTCGAATCTAGTTTTAAGAAAACGTCCAAGTTTTTGTTTGCAAATTTCAATTATTTATTGGAAAATATTATAATTAGACTAGCCGAAAAACTTCTTCTCGTATTCTAATCAAACTTCCTAACTCATTATTTTTAGCAAAAATTTAATGTATTTTTAAAATTCTTATAAATATGCCACCCAAGTCCCAATTCAAATTTTTTTGAAAGACAATGCTCTACCAGTTTCGATATAGCCAAAACAATGCTTTGCCTAGCTCTGGTTTTCTTTAACATAACATAATAGTCTATATCTTCCATCCTATAAACCGCTGTTCAGTATTGAAAATTAACTGTATGCATCAGGCTGCTTTATGCATCTCTCTCT
>PGFW01010197.1:20748-40630 GCA_003123925.1 Haematobia irritans | reverse complement strand
TAGCTGACAAAATTATTTTAAATTTTCAAAATCTTATCAACCTTATTTGCTAATAGTCTTTTACAAATATGGCAAAACAGACATGTTCATGTGGGAAGAAAATCTCGATTTTGTAAAAGACATAGTCAAAAACAGGATTTATTGAACTTCAAGAATGTTTTAGTCGAAAAAAGAATGCGATTCTATATTATCGATTTTTTATTTCGGTAGAAAATGTTGTCAAAATTTTATTTCTATATAGAATTTTTGCAAAATTTTATTTTTATAGAAAATTTTGTCCAAAAATTTTATTTCAATTGAAAATTTTGTACAAATTTTTATTTCTATAGGAAATTTTTTGCAAAATTTTATTTTCTTAAAGAAAATTTGCAACATTTTTTTTTTCTACAGATTTTTTTTGCAAAATTTTATTTCTATAGAAGATTTTTGCAAAATTTTATTTATATTAGGAAATTTTGTCAAATTTATTATTATAAGAAAATTTGTCAAAATTTTATTTATATAGAATTTTGGCAAAATTTTATTTTCTTTAAATTTAGTCTCTTGACAATAATTTTTCCAGTGAAGTTTTTGTTGAAATTTAGTAAAAAGTACCTTTCCGCTCACAAAAATACCTTTTTTGAACTTTCTTAAAAATTGTATTTTCCATCACTGGCATTTAGTAATAATCAGTGATGCCAACTTAGCTACTTTTATAGCTACATCTAGCTGTTTTTGATGTTGTAAAATTGTTATTAGCAATTTTGTGATGTCAGTATCCGTCTTCTAGCTACCTTGCAAAAGTTGGACCGAGTCGGTCATAAGTATATATGTCAGTCCCAGATTTGTCTCTTAAGCTAATTGGAGCACCATGTTTCATCCGATCTAAACGCAGTGTGTTGCCATTGACGACACTAGAGTATTTCGGTCAAACAAAAAAATTTTATTTTTATTTTATCTTTTTATTTCATTATTCTACCCTCCACCATAGGATGGGGGTATATTAACTTTTGCATTCGGTTTGAAACTATCGATATAATGGTCTAAGACCCCATAAAGTCGATCTAGGCGATGCCCGTCCGTCAGTCTGTCTGTTGAGATCACACTTAACTTCCGAACGAAACAAGTTATCGACTTGAAACTTGACACAAGTAGTTGTTATTGGTGTAGGTTAGGTTAGGTGGCAGCCGATGTATCAGGCTCACTTAGACTATTCAGTCCATTTGTGACACACTTTTGTGAACTTCTCTCTTATCACTGATGAGTGCTGCCCGATTCTATGTTAAGCACAATGACACATTGCCAGTGAAACCACTTAGAGAGAAGCTTTGAAACCCTCAGAAATGTCACCAGCATTACTGAGGTGGGATAATCCACCGCTGAAAAACTTTTTGGTGTTCGGTCGAAGCAGGAATCGAAACCACGACCTTGTGTATGCAATGCGGGCATGCTAACCATTGCACCACGGTGGCTCCCACCGTGATGTAGGTCTGATGATATTGCAAATGGGCCACATCGGACCACTTTTACGTATAGCCACCATATAAACCGACCCCCAGATTTGGGTTGCGGAGCCTCTTGGAGAAGCAAATTTCATGCGACCCGGTTGAAATTTGATACGTGGTGTTTAATTATATGGCTTTGGGAGCCTCTTGGAGGAACAAATTTCATCCGACTCATTTGAAATTTTAAACGTTATGTACGTTATAGTTATATGTATATAGCCCCCAGACAAACCGATCTCCGCTTTTTATTCTTTGAGCCTCCTGGCTATCAAATTTCACTCGATCTTGCTAAAATTTTATACTACTCACTCAAAATTTAGTCCATATCACCTCATAATTGGATATAGCCCCCTTCACTTCTGGCTCTCTAATTTTTGCGCAGTAAAAAAATGCTTATCGGTTCGTAATTCTTCGTAGACTCCGCTATATATTACCGGCTCACGAACTGATATATATATTTAGGTTTTTTTTTGGGTCAGTAGGATTTGCATTGTTTGCCTAATATATACCCGTATAGAAAAACTTACAATTTAGGTACCTTGCAATAAGCAAGTATTTCCACATTCCAAGTAATTCGATTGTGGATGATAGTCTTTGGTAGAAGTTTCTACGCAATCCCTTGTGGAGGGTACATAAGATTCGGTCTGGTCGAACTTGCGGCTTGTTTTTTAGTTTGACCGCCTTATATATTCAAAAACTTTTTCGGTTTCCGTAGATATGGTGTCCGTAGGTTTTCTTGCCTATACTGTATTAGGCGTTGTAATAGAATCAAAAAGTTGAATTTGTCAGTTTTCAAAATTTGGAAAAGTCGACTTTTTGAACTTTTTCAAACTTTTTGAAATTTCGAAAAGATCAATACAAAATCAATTAGGCTACTTTTAGCCATCATTAAAGTTTATTCATTCGAGTTTAATCGTTTTTTTAAAAAAATTCGGACTTTCGACTTTTGTATACCTACAATAAAACTCAGTTAATATTGTTTTATTCTTACACAAACCTTTATTAGCAATAATATGTTTATATATAAATAATATGTTTATATTTAATTCGTTTAAAATCCATATATTAGTTCATGATAAATTGGTACTGGAAAGTTATTACGTCTTAATCACATTGTGGTGTGGAGTATAAAATTTTTAGATTTCTTTACATAAAAAAAATCGAATTTTGTTAAAGAATTCTTTAAAACGAATTTAATTATTTAAGTTATACTAAACTTATAGTAAATATAATAGAGGGAAAAGAATTTATAAAACTATAAATCATAGATATTTTATATTGTTTCAGTTATTATTTATGTTCTGGTTTTGTGGTCTTCTTCTTCTTCGTTTTCCTCTTCTTGTGTATACATACTCAATAAAATAACAAAGATTATAGCAATATTAAATAATTTTATACCATTTTCCAGTTGTCCAACAATACCATATTCTGATAAATTGATCATTCACGACATCAATTAATTAGTTGTATTGATTAATTGGTTTACAATGTTTGTTTGATTTTGTCTGTTTGTCTGCTATTGCTACCAACAATAGCTCTAAGATACGGTGAGTGATTATTGAATTTTGATTTCAGTTTTGTGTCATCGGATATTTCAAAAGGTGCTTTGTCCACACATTGTGACATGCCATCAAATCAAATCGGCTATAAATTTTAAAATCCTATGTGTGTGAGTATGAGTTTTGACTAATTCATGTTTGCCTTAACAAAAATATGTTTTTTTTTTTTGGTAGTTGAATTTTGATAGCTTTTTAATAGCCATTGAAGTATTTGCCTTTGTTGTGAAGGCGGGAAGTACTTATCAACATACTTAGAAAATTTCATAGTCTTCAAACAAAATTCGTCTATCTTTGTTAACATCATCGTTGGTAGATGTTATGGGTCAGTAGCCAGAAGATCATATGTGGCTGATTCAAACAAGTTCTTCACAAATATCAATACTCATTATCAAAATATCATAACTCATTTATATTAAAGATGACTGAATATTCATAATGCTTGAGGCGTATCGCATAGCATCGGGCATATTCCAAAAGTATCGATCAATGATAAATGATGTGCACTATCTAGTCTTCTTCTTCGTCGTCTATAAATAATTTCCTTTTGAAATATGGCTTTTAAGTTTGACCCCGAAAGAGTTCATTTACTTTTGCAAAACAGTAACAGTATTCATGGGTTGAACCTCAGACTATTGCAATCAGATTTCAATAAGCAACTATGCTTAATATAAGAATACTGTTAAGACGAGAACAGGAACAGAAAAAAGACCATCGCTAAACTGATGCTACATTTAACCCGTTTTTATTCAAAATATTTTTTCTATTTTTTTTAATAAAATTCTAACAAAAGTTTCTATAGAAATAAAACTTTTGACAAAATTTTCTATAGAAATAAAATTTTAACAAAATTTTCTATAGAAATAAAGTTCTGACAAAATTTTCTCTAGAAATAAAGTTGGGATTTTTTATAGGAATAAAATTTTGACAAAATTTTATATCGAAATAAAATTTCGACAAAATTGTCTATAGAATTAAATTAATGACAAAGTTGTCTATAGAAATAAACTTTTAACAAAAATTTTTATAGAAATAAAATTTTGACAAAATTTTCTATACAAATAAAATTTTGACAAAATTTTCTATAGAAATAAAAGTTTGACAAAATTTTCTACAGAAACAAAAGTTTGACAAAATTTTCTATAGAAATAAAATTCTGACAAAATTTTCTGTAGTAATAAAAATTTGATAAAATTTTGTATAGAATAAAATTTTGAAAAAATTTTTATAGGAAATAAAATTTTGACAAAATTTTTATAGGAATAAAATTTTGACAAAATTTTATATATTCGAAATTAAAATTTTCGAAAAAATTGTCTAATAGAATAAATTAATGACAAAGTTGTCTATAAGAAATACAATTTTGGCCAAGAATTTTCTTTTTTTATTTAGAAAATAAACTTTAACAAAGTTTTCTATAGAAATAAAAATTTTGACAAAAATTTTCTATAAAAAGAAAATTTTAACAAAATTTTCTATAGAAATAAAATTTTGAACATTTGCCTGTAGAAATAAAATTTTGGACAAAATTGTCTATAGAAATAAATTAATGACAAAGTTGTCTATAGAAATAAAACTTTTAACAAAATTTTTCTATATAAATTAAATTTTTGACAAAATTTTCTATAAAAATAAAATTTTGACAAAATTTTCTATAAGAAAATAAATTATTTACAAACATTTCTTATAGAATAAATTTTTTACAAACATTTTCTGTAGAAATAAAGTGTTGACAAAATTTTCTATAGAATAAAATTTTAAAAAAATTTTCGTATAGCTAATAAAATTTAACAAAATTTTTCTATAGAAATAAAATTTCGACAAATTTTCTATAGAAAAAAATTGAAAAATTTTCTTAAAAAGCTCTTTAAAATAAATTTTTGAAAAATGTCCTATATTTTGAACTGATTTTGGCTTTTGTAGTCAAGAGCACAAAAGACAACAAATTTAAAGACAATTGCATTTAATATAATTGCATTAAAATTGTCAAGTCAATATAATAATTATAAGAATACTGTTTAAGAAGAGAGCAGGAGCAGATAAAAGACCATCGCTAAACTTGATGCTACATTTTAACCCATTTTTATTCAAATATTTTTTCTAATTTTTTTTTAATAAAAATTTCTAAACAAATTTATCTATAGAAATAAAACTTTTTGATAAATTTTCTATATGAAATAAAATTTTAACAAAATTTTCTATTTAGAAATAAAGTTCTGACAAAATTTTTCTCTTAGAAATAAGTTGGGGGATTTTTTATAGGAATAAAATTTTGACAAAAATTTTATATCGAAATTAAAATTTCGACAAAATTTGTCTATTAGAAATAAATTAATCGACAAAGTTGTCTATAGAATAAACTTTTAAAAATTTCTATTAGAAATAAAATTTTTGATAAAATTTTCTATAGAAAAAAATCTTTAAAAATTTTCTATAGAAAATAAAACTTTAACAAAGTTTTTCTTAAGAAATAAAATTTTGACAAAATTTTCTCTAAAAATTAACAAATTTTAGATCAACATTTTCTAGTAGAAATTCAAGATTTGACCAAAATTTTCTATAATATAAAAATTTTTAACAAAATTTTCTTATTAGAAATAAAATTTTGACAATATTTTCTATAGAATAAAATTTTAACAAAATTTTCTATGAAATAAATTTCGACAAAATTGTCTATAGAAATAAATTAATGACAAAGTTGTCTATTTAGAAATACATTTTTACAGACATTTTCTATAGAAAATTAAAAACTTTAACAGTTTTTATAGAAATAAAATTTTTTGACAAATTTTTCTATAAAAAATGAAAATTTTAACAAAATTTTCAATAGAAATTAAATTTTGAAACATTAATGCTGTGAAATAAAATTTTGACAAATTTTCTAGTAGAAATAAAATTTTAACAAAATTTTCTATAGAAATAAAATTTAACAAAATTTTGTATTAGAAACTAAAATTTGCAAGTTTTCTATAGAAATTAAAATTTTGACAAAGTTTTCTATGGAAAATAAAATTTTGAACAAATTTTCTATAAAAAAAATTTTAACAAAATTTCGATTAGTAATAAAATTTTGACACAATTCTCTGTAGAAATAAAAATTTTAACAAAATTTTTCATATTAGAAATAAATTTGGACAAAATTTTCTATTGAAATAAAATTGACCATATTTTCTGCTAGAAATTAAAATTTTTAACAAATTTATCTGTATAAAATAAAATTTTTTACAAAAAATTTTCTATAGAAATAAAATTTTAAAACCTTTTTCTATAGAAATTAAAATTTTGACAACATTTCTTATAAATAAATTTTTTGACAAAATTTTCTATAGAAATAAAATTTGTTACAAAATTCTATAGAATAAAATTTTGACAACATTTTCTGTAGTAATAAAATTTTGAACAAAATTTTTTCTTATTAGAATAAAATTTTAAAAAAAAATTTCTATAGGAAATAAAATTTTAACAAAAATCTTTCTTATAGAATAAAATTTCCACAAAATTTTTCTATCGAAACTAAATTTCCTCACAAAAATTTTCTATCGAAATAAAATTTTGACAACATTTTCTGAAGAAATAAATTGTGACAAAATTAAAATAAAATGTTGACAAATTTTCTATAGATATAAAATTTCGACATAAATTGTCAATAGAAATAATTAATGACAAAGTTGGTCTATAGAACTAAATTATTGACCAAATCTACAGGAAGTAAAATTTTTTGAACAAAGTTTCATATTAGAAATAAAATTTTACAAAATTTTCTTACCCAGCAAAAAGTCTTTCATTACCGTATCTTAGGTTAAGCCTATCTTTTAAAAATTATATTAACCACTTTATTAATTGGCATCGCTTCGGATTTACATTTACATTACGCATGTCTAGAAGGAAAGTACTTCTCCCCAGGCATACTTTCAGGCCATTAAAATAAGTTTAGATGCATTTAAAGGTATCATCACCTAATATGTATATGACTTATTCGTAGATACACCAAAGTTTGCAAAATAGGCCACTTATTGTCTCAGCCCAACCAAATCTCGAAATATTGGATTTCTTATCGCGAATTTATAATGGATCAAATTATTGGGCGAGTTGATGCTGTAATGGAGAATCTACCTCTGAATTAGAAAACGATATATTGTTATAAATAAACAAAAATTAATAAATAATCTAACTAGATTACACCGCAAATTTAAGCTTCCACTTAAAATATAAATAATTGTTAGGTTGTTTTATAGGGAGTTGGATTCGTGAATTACGTTATAATAATATTCCAATGAGCCAATTCACTTAAGGTATCGATCTACTAAAAGTGGATTTTAAGTCTCGTTTTTTATAGGCAAATTTGACGTTTGAATTTAGTTTAAGCGCATTTTGGAAGTGTAATGTGAATGAGGTATAAAATGCATTTATTTAAAACATATATGATAATGTCACTAAAACAATTATTATGAAAATATTGTTGATAAAAATTCTTAACGGAAAAAATTTTCAGGGAATTACGTTTACCATTACATATTCTTTTTGATTTTATGTAAAAAAGTGCTCGATTATGTCTTAATATTATACTATGGTACCATCATTTATTTCTTACTTTATTAATTCGTTAACTACAACTGCCTAAAAATTTGAAAATAACAATTCGAAATTACGAGAAGTATTTATTTTGTGTCATTACAGTTAGTCATATATTTAACTTGCCGCAATGTAAGAACGTGTAATTTGACAGCTTTACTCCTGGTTAATGTCAACTGCTAATGTAGATGTGATTACCTAGTTTTTGTGGCGGTTAGAAATACATTTTTGACAAAATTTTCTATAGTGAAATAAAATTTTTGAGAAAGTTTTGTTATAGAAAATAAAATTTTGACACAAATTTTCTATAGAAATAAAATGGTTGACAAAGTCTGTCTATAGAAATTAAAATTTTGACAAAATTTTCTATAAAAAGAAATTTTTGACCAAATTTTCTAAGAAATTAAATTTTTACAAAAAATTCTATAGAATAAAATTTTGACATTTTCTGTAGAAATAAAATTTGTTTTGACAAAAATTTTCTATAAAAAATTATGCTATTAGAAATAAAATTTCTGACAAAATTTCTCTATAGAGATCAAATTTGACAAAATTTTCTATAGAAAAAAAATGTTCAATGAACTTAAAAATACGTTATTCTTAAATTTGGTATGAGTTTTTGTGAAAATTACTTCAAATTTGGTAGATTTAATATCTTTTGCTTTTTGAACAATGAAATAAAAAATTATTAGCGCTTTACTTTGTTTGCAATATATAACGCCACCCTGTATATGACCTCTAACCTGTATTTATGATCCACATAAAATTAAAAAAAAGCATAACAATTTTATAAACCAAATCATGAGGAAGGCTGCATTGAAAGCAGTTTCTTATTTATCGGTATACTTCAAAACAATTTTAAAAATCTTTTGCGAGTTGTCAAACACTTAAACAAAAACAAATAAAAACAAAATATACATATTATGAAGAATCTCCTTTTTTTGAGTGTACGTCAATAATTTTTTTTCTAACAATAAAGGAAATAAATTCTGAGAACTGAATTTTGCCCAAGGGAAATTGCCATTGTTTGACACTTAAATTATTTTTTACTTAAAAACATAAAAGAAAATCTCATCTCCCCACCCGGTGACAACATTCCAAAAATCTACATTATTTACCAAAATCACTTCCGAGATGCCGGAGCGTGGTGGTTATTTGGGGGTAAATATGCCATTTGCAGTGCAATTCGATAATTGAATTGAGAACTCATTTGCATTTGTATCACAAAGAATAAGAGAGAATTGACATTAATTACAAATTCATTCAGTTAAAAAGCCATTGCACCCACATTTTATATACAAATCTACTCACGCACGCCACACAGACGTTAAACAATTACACTCTCGCGGAAGAACAGAGCAACAATCAATCACAATCGCAGGTAATTTTATGAGACATAAAATGCAAAACAAAGTAGTATGGTGAAAACAATAACATACCCACCCATCCACCACCCCCTCAACCAACAAAGACATTACTGTGAATATATTAAGATAGAGATATTAATATGGGTCGATGATGTTAAGAGCAAACAATATATGCAACCGGATGTTGCTTAACGATTGACAAATATTTAATTGGAAAATGCGATATAGCAAAAGGCATCTTAGAATAATCGACATCAAATTATATGCTCTTTTAATCGCAGACAGAGCTGCATAAGCTCTTAAAAAATATTCCAACAAAACAAAGCAGAGAGATGTTGGTAATGTTTTAAGGGTCAGATTGGCAAGCCAAGACATGTGCGATTCAAAACAAGTTCTTCAGCAAATAATCAATACTCATTATCAAAAATATCATTAAACACATTATAATATAAAGATGACTGAATATTCATATTGCTTGAGGCGTATTGCATAGCATCGTGGCATACTTCCAAAGAGTATCGAATCAATGAGTAAATGATTGCAGCTATCTAGTCTTCTTCTCGTCGTCTATAAATAAATTCCTTTGAAATAGGCTTTTAAAGTTGACCCCGAAAGAGTTCATTTACCTTTTCAAAAACAGTAACAGTAATTCAATAAGGGTTGAACCCAGACGAGTTGCAAGCAGATTTTCAATAAAGCAACTATGCTTAATATAGCAGAATAACTGTAAGCAGGAGAACAGGAGCAGAAAAAAGATCACATCCGGCTAAAACTGATGCACATTTTAAACCATTTTATCAAAATATTTTTTACTAATTTTTTTTAATAAAATTCTATACAAATTTTCTTCATAGAATATAAACTTTGACAAAATTCTAAATTAGAAATAAAAATTTAGACAAAAATTTTGCATAGAAATAAAATTCCCTGGACAAACGAATTTCTCTAAGAAATAAAAGTTGGGAGATAGGAAATGAGAAATTATTGACAAAAGAGTATTATATCGAAATAAAATTCGAAACAAAATTGTGTATAGAAATAAATTAAATGAAACGTTGTCTATGAGAAATAAACTTTTAACAAAAATTTTCGTATAGAAAAAAATTTTGACAAAAATTTTCTATAAGAAAGAAACAAGCTTTAACAAAGTTTTCTTAATAGAAAGTAAATAATTTTGACAAAATTTCTCTAAAATAAAAATTTAGACAAACATTTCGTAGAAATAAGATTCTGACAAAAATTATTGCTTAATTAGAATAAATTTTTTAACTAAAATTTTCGTATAGAAAATAAAATTTTGACAATATTTTCTAATAGAAATAAAATTTTAACACAATATTCATAGAAATAAATTTTGCGTTTGTGTTGTTATGTTGGCTTCTCCCTTCAAATCGTTATTGTTGTTTCTTTTTTTATCTCAGCTTAAAGCCTATGCATTGACTAAAAACTACAATGTTAGCTTAACCAACAAGGAAAAGTATGCTTGTCAAATTATTTGGGCAAAGCCCTATAGACTGCAAGATGTGGATTAACAGCTGTTTCGGAATCAACAACATTTCCTCATAGCACCTGCAGTACTTGCACAAAACATATCAACCGAAATAGAAAGATAGAACTTATCCAGAATAATTCGCCGTAATTCACCATTCACTCAACGTGAATCTACACTTGAACCTCGCGAAAAAAAATTTCGACTAAAATTGTCTAAGAAATAAATTAATGACAAAGTTGTACTAATAGAAAACAATTTTGAACAGAATTTTCTATAGAAATAAACTCTGTAACAAAGTTTTCTATAGAAATAAAATTTTGACAAAAATTTTCTATAGAAAAAGATAAATTTTTAACAAAATTACTATAGGAAATAAAAATTTGACAATCGCATTGCTGTAGAAAATAAAATTTTAAACAAAATTTCTATAGAATAAAAATTTCGTACGAAAAATTGTTCTAAGAAAAAAAAAATAATGAACAAAAGTGTCTATAGAAATACAAATTTTTTCTTGGGACAAAAATTTTCTATAAAAAGAATTTTAACAAAATTTCTAATAGAAAGAAAATTTTAACAAAATTTTATAGAAATAAAATTTTAAACAAAAATTTTCATATAGAATAGAAATTTGCCAAGTTCTTATAGAAATAAAATTTTTGGCAAAGTTTTCTATGAAATAAAATTTGAACAAAATTTTGCTATTAGAAAAAATTTAAACAAATATTTTCGATAGTATAAAATTTGACACAATTTCTGTAGAAATAAAATTTAATCAAAATTATTCTATAGAAAAGAAAAATTTGGACCAAAATTTCGATTGAAATAAAATCTGACCATATTATTCTGTAGAAATAAAATTTTAGCGACAAATTTTCTTATAGAAATAACACATTGACACTAAATTTTCTATAGAAACAAAATTTTGACAAACAGTTCTCTACAACTAAAATAAAATTTATGATGACAAAACATTTTCTATAAAAATAAAATATTTGTTACAAAATTTTCTTAGAAATAAAAATAATTTTTACAAAATTTCTATAGAACAATAAAATGTTAACAAAATGTCCTTAAATATAAAAATTTTGAAAAAATTTTCTAAATAGAAAATAACAATTATAAAAAAATTTCTATAGAAATAAAAATTTGACAAAAATTTCTAATAAAAATGTATAAAAATAACATTTTAATGTAAAACTAAACATTTTTAATAGAATAAAATTCTCACTAAAAAATTGCTTCTATCGAAATATAAATTTTTTTGTTTTTTTTTTGAAACATTTCAAAATGAAGAATAATAAAGAATCTGTGTGACAAAATATTAATAAAATAAATGTTGCAAAATTTTCTATAGAATAGAAAATTCGGACAGAAATTTTGTGCATGAAATAAATAATTGAAAAGATTGTCTATAGAATAAAATTATTGACCAAAATTTTCAATGAGAAAAAAAATTTTGACAAAATCTTTCTATAGATATAGGAAATTTAACAAAATTTTCGTATAGCCCAGCAAAAATCCATTCCTCATAATTCTTGAGGTAAGTAAGCTATTTAAAAATTAATAAACCACTGTATTAATTGGCATCTGGCTTCGGATTACATTTACAAATACCAATGTCCTAGAAGGAAAATGTACTTCTCCCCCAAGGCATACTTTCCGCCATAAAATTAAAGTAGTGCATTTAAAGCAAGATCATCACCTAATATGTATATGAACTTATTCGTAATACAACCAAAGTTTGCAAAATACCACTTATTGTGTCTAGTCCAACCAAATCTCGAAAATATTGATTTCTATCGCGATATAATGGATCAAATTAAATGGCGAGTGATGCTGTAAAATAGGAAAGAACTACTTGTAATAGAAACGAATATTGTAAAATAAACAAAAAATCTAAATAAATAATATTAATAAGATTACACTGCAAATAAGTTCACACTTAAAATATAAAATAAATGTAGTGTTGTTTAAAGGGATTTGGAGTTCGTGAATAACGTTATAGCGATATATCCATAGCCATTTCACATAAGTTCGAAATCTAACATAAGAGTGATTTTAGTCTTCGTTTTATTAAGGCAATGGCATTTGAAATTTAGTTTAACGCAATTTTGGAAGTGTAATTGTGAATGAGTAAAAAAGCATTTAGTTTAAAACATAATATATATGTCAACTAAACAATGCCATTATTATGAAATATTGTGATAAAAATTCTTTAACGGAAAAAATTCAGAATTACCGTTTACATTACATATTCTTTTTTGATTTTATAAGCTTTCGAATATTTTTAATGAATTATATCCTAATGGTACCATCATTTATTCTATTTTATTAATTCGGTAACTACAAACTGCCTAAAAATTTGAAATACACAATTCGAAATACCAAGGAGGAAGTATATTTGTGTGCATTACAAGTTAGTCATTATAAAGTCGCCGCAGAATGTACTGCAACGCTGTAATGACAGCTTTAACTCCTGCACAGAAAAAAAGTGTCGTCGTAAATTTAAGAAGATTTTTACAATAATTATATCTACTAAGATGTTGTTTCCAGAATTTTAGTTCATTTTTCGTATCTTCAAAGAAAATAACTACTCGAAAGAAAATTTTATAGCAAATTTCAAGTAGCAATCTTTTTAGTTTAAGCATGGCCGCACAAAATTACGATGGAAATTTCCTTAAAAAATTTCCTTAACTGGTAGTTTAAAAATTCGTTTTGTTATGCTATAAACTACTGTGTATAATTAAAGTATTATTCTAATATAAGTCGAGTGAGAAAATATTTTTTTCGAAAATGAAACTTGAGAGGGGGGGGGGGGGGGGGGGGGGGGGGGGGGGGCGGAAAATATGCAATTCTACTTGACAATTCGCTAATAATATAAATTAAATTTGTTGGTAAAAAAATTATTCCCAAATGAATATTATCTTAGTTCACATGTAAATAAAAAAAAAAATAACAAAAAAAAAAAATTTATAGACATATTTCGTCAATAAAATGGTAGATAACATTTCATGAAAGTTTGGCAAATTTTAAGTTAAGACTTTAATCGTTCATGTAAACTGGTGTGCCGTTTACGAAATATATTCTTAGAAGTAAATTGTCAGTAAGAGTCGATGAAGCTAAAAGCATTGTACAGAGATCTTTAGTCGGCATATAGTGGAACGTGATTAATGTAAAGCATGATGTTACTGAGTTTTGTTATTTGTGTATACAGTATGAAGTTGGTTGTTTTTATTTGGGTTCATTTAGTGGTTTGGTGTGTGTTTTGTTCATTTCTTGATGGTTATTGGACTGGGTGAGGTGTTTTTTCAATAAAGGCACATGTGTTTTTTGGTTGTTGTAATGAATTTTTGGCTTTTGCTTGTTTTTGTTGGCAAGCTTCAGTTGTATTAGTTGGCGTTGGCGGTGGCTGTTGCATCTTTTAATATGCAACAAGGAATATAAGGCATGGAATGAATTTGAATTTTTGGACATATATTGGTTGTTTGTTTATTAAAACCTTTGAAATAAAGTATAATATTTTATCAGTAGTTTTCGAGAAAAAAGTTATTAAGAATATCTAATTATACAATATTTTTTCGAGCTTTATGGAACAGAGTATGAGATTAAGGAACTAGGTTTAAATAGAGCCATTGAAAAAGAAAAAACAGCAGATACAAATCTATACACGCCTGGACTGTACATGTTTTCGGTTCGGGCGAATGAACCTTTTCCACTACCCTTTTAGTATAGGTCTGGCTGGAGAGATAACTCAATTTGGGCCCTTATGCTAACTCCCTTATAGAAGAGAGAACATTTGGAAATTTCCTCTTACAAATGAATCATCTTTTCTCCCCACTGTACACTCATCTTTCATATAACATTACAAGTCCCTAATCTTATTTTATTTGCGTTTTGTTACATAGTAATGCAACAACACGAAATTATTTTTTAGAAGCTAAAATTGTGTTAGAATTCACCTAGAGTGGTGAACAGTCCCGAACAATGCGCTTGTTGTTTCTACAGCAACTACAAACATATGACAAATTAACAGAAACGTGGTTTTCGCAGGATACAACAACAAATTCTAACGCGTAACATTAGTCGTTTTTCCTATTTTAGCGACGGGCTCGAAATCGTTTGCTTACTTATATTTCATGTGTAGCCTGATAATGGACAGCGCAATTGACTGTCGCAAATTGCATTTATATATTCTTATTAATACAATTATTTTATTCGAGCTTATGGACCAGATATAGGATTTAAGGAACATGGTTAATAGAGGCCATTGAAAAGTAAAACTGCAGATAACCCAATCTATACACGCCTGGACTGATACAGAGTGTTCGGTTCCGGGCGAAATGAACCTTTCCAACAGCTTTAGCTATAGTCCTGGCTGGGAGAGATAATCTTCAATTTTGGGGCCTTTATGCCTAACTCCTTATGGAGAAAACATTTGGGAAAATTCCTCTTACAAATTGAAGTCATCTTATTAAGAATATTTAGGTAAAATATTGTTGAAATCTGAAATGATATTGTAAATTTATTATTCAAGTTAAAAAATTAATAAATTCAATCCAAGATGATTTGCGAGAAATTTTTGTTATATCTCCAGCGTATCCAAGTTTTAGCCATGAAATTTGGTAAGTATTGTTTTTTTAATATGGACTTTGTCTTTTAAAAAATAACATTTTTTATGTATATTATTATTGTTAAATTATTTTTTTTTTGAAACCAGTTAAGGTTTTTCCTTTGTTGTAAAAAGTAATATTTAATTTCAAGAGCAACTCCAAGATGGTTCGATAAAATAGAGAATTGTAAGTTTTCTGTTTAAAATTGTTATGGCTTTCTTTCAAACCTAGAGATATTGTACGTTTTTTATGACCTTTTTATCATCCAAAATTAATAGTGTTTTAATACCTATTTTAGTATTTCTTTAAATCAAATTTTTTTTGGAAACCAAAATGTAATATTGTTAATGTAAAAAAACATAATAAATATTTAATTTCAGAATAACCCCTTTAAAATTGAAATAATATTTTAATACTCCTTTGCCTTGTAATTTATAGTTGAATTGGTAAGCGATTTCTTTAACTTTCTTTTACTCAGATTACTTGTTTTTTTGATGCATAATATATTGTTTTCATTAGATTTTTTGGAAACCTATTTAATAATTTTATATTAATGGTAAGAAAATAAATATTTTAATTTCAGAAATAGCCAAATAAAATTTGGACAAACTTTTTAAATTTCCCCTCAGCGTACATTAATACGAGAAATTGGTAAGTTTTATTTAATACCCTGGCTTCTTGTCAACTAGAATGGTTATTTATTATATCCTTACACATCGATAACAACACAAATTGTATGAGTTTGTTAGAATACTTCATATTGTCTCTAATTGTTTCAGGTACCAATTTATGAAAATATCGTTTTTCCAAAAGAAAGTTAAATTCCTTACACCAATTCGATAAAAATGCCTCCCAAATAGGTAAGTTACAAGCCTAAAAGAAGAATTAAAAATTTATCATATTCATTACATGTGGTTAATTTTTAACAAAATTTTTCATTAATTGTTTCGGCATTTTTTTTCAGCAAGATATGTGAAAAATTACCATACATGAATAAAAAAAAGGATAAGTCAAAAAAATGTCCAAAACAAGCGGTTCAAATGAACTACTCTCTGTTCCACGGGTCATAATTTTTATTCAAAAAAACATTATGTATTTGAGAGAAACTTTCATCTAACAGTTTTTATAATAAAGTACGTTTTGCTTAAAAGAAAGTCTTAAGTTTTATTATGTATGAAAATTTTCAATAATTTTAAAAACGTTTGTTTGTTCCTTTAAATTATTAATTTACTCTGTACTGTGGAATGATTGATTAATAAAATAGTTTAAGCTCGTCGACAGTTTTAAGAGATCTGTTAAACCAATTTGTATTAACGGGTTCCACAAAAATAAGCAAGTAAATCCATAAATAATACTGAACTTTTTAACTTTGGTAAGGCGTATAATAGAAGTCTAGATGGTGTTGTAAAAATGAACTAAAAAACTAACAATGTTATTAGATGAATAGAAATTTTAAGAAGAATTATAAACTAGACAAAGTGAAAAAAATCTAAGGCTAAATCATGGTCAATATTACTACAGTTTTTAGTTCATTTTGCAAATGGAAATAGGCACTTGTTTTATTCACAGTGGGGGTGTAAATGATCAACTGTAATGAGATGTGCATTACCTAGTTTTTTTGCTGGGCTATAATAATTTTTGACAAAATTTCTCTATAAGGGAAATAAAATTTTTGAGAAAGTTTTTGTATAGAAATTAAAATTTTGGACACAAAATTTTCTATAGAAATAAAATTGTTACAAAGTTGTCAAATAGAAATTAAATTTTGACAAAATTTTCTATAAAAAGAAAATTTATTGACAAAATTTTCTATTAATAAGAAATAAAAATTTTAACAAAAATTTCTATAGAAATAAAATTTTGACATTTTCCTGTAGAAATAAAATTTTGACAAAATTTCTATAAAAGTATGCTATAAAATAAAATTTCTGAACAAAATTTCTCTATAGAGATCAAATTTTGACAAAATTTTCTATAGAAAAAAAATGTTAATGAACTTAAAAATACGTATTCTAAATTTGGTTGAGTTTTTGTAAAATTTACTTCAAATATTGGTAGATTAATATTGTTTTTGCTTTTGAACAATGAAATAAAAAATATAGCGCTTTACTTTGTTGCATTATATAACCGCCACCCTGTATATGACCTCTAACCTGTATTTATGATCCACATAAAATTAAAAAAGCTAACAATTTATAAACAAATCATGAGGAAGGCTGCATTGAAAGCAGTTCTTATTTATCGGTATACTTCAAACAATTTTAAAATCTTTGCGAGTTGTCAAACACTTAAACAAAAACAAATAAAAACAAAATATACAATTATTGAAGAATCTCCTTTTTTGAATGTACGTCAATATTTTTTTTTCTAACAATAAAAGGAAATAAATTCTGAGAACCTGAATTTTGCCCATGCGGAAATTGCCCTTGTTTGACACTTAAATTATTTTTTACTTAAAAACATAAAAGAAAATCTCATTCTCCCCACCCGGTGACAACATTCCAAAAATCTACATTATTTACCAAAATCAATTCGAGATGCCGGAGCGTGGTGGTTATTTGGGGTAAATATGCCATTTTGCCAGTGCAATTCGATAATTGAATTGAGAACTCATTATGCATTTGTATCACAAAGAATAAGAGAGAATTGACATTAATTACAAATTCATTCAGTTAAAAAGCACCCACATTTTTACAAATCACTCACGCACGCACACAGACGTTAAACAATTACACTCTCGCGGAAGAACAGAGCAACAATCATCAATCACAATCGCAGGTAATTTTATGAGACATAAAATGCAAAAACAAAGTAGTATGGGTGAAAAACAATAACATACCCACCCATCCACCACACCCCCATCAACCAACAAAGACATTCACTGTGAATATATTAAGATAGAGATATTAATCATGGTCGATGATGTTTAAGGCACAACGAATATATGCCAACCGGATGTTGCTTAACGATTGACGAATATTTAATTGGAAAATGCGATATAGCAAAAGGCATCTTAGAATAATCGACATTCAAATTATTATGCTCTTTTAAATGTCAGCAGACAGAGCTGCATAAGCTCTTAAAAAATATTCCAACAACCCTCAAATTGAGGGAAACGCTTATAGTTCGTAAAACTAATAATATACCTTTCGATCCCAAAAGACATTCCTTTTACCAGTAATCAAAATGGTACTACTCTCGACATTACCAACGTTTTAAATATAATGGGTTACCATTCGCAATAAATATCGGCTTAACCAATCGCCGACCACAAACAAATTTTCACAAAATTGTCAACAGAAATAAAATTTTGACAAATCTACTATACAAATAAAATTTTCTATTCAAATAACGTACACTCAAAAAAGTTTTACTTGGATCCAAAGATTTTGACCTTCCTTTAAGGATTGTGGTATTGATTCCGAGCCAAAGATGCGGGTTCTTTAAACTAAAGAACATTTTTAGCGACCTATCTGGCCTTAAATCTACGATCAATAAAATTATAATTAGGATTCAGATCTCATTTATCGAATTTTCATTTTCTTTTCGCGGTATATTAATAGAGCTATTCACGTACAATCAAATGTCAGTTTAAAAATCCAAATTAAAGCGGATACCTCAAAATAAAACTGTTTTCTTAATTCCACAAAAACTTTAAACCAAAGATGCTAAATCCTCAAAATAAGTCTTAGCCTATATTTGAAGCTTTTTTATCTTAAATCTAAAGATTTAATATTTCAGTTAATTTAATGACTATTTTTAAATCAAAAAAGAGCGTTTCTTTTACTTTAAGGAAAATTTCCTTAGTTCAAAGACATTGCGACTTTAACGGAGGACGCAAATTTACAAACCAAACTTTGTTGTCGTAAATTTAATGAAAAAAATTTTGAAGCAAAGATATGAACTTTGTTTTAATTAAAAT
This sequence comes from Haematobia irritans, assembly GCA_003123925.1. Classification (NCBI taxonomy): domain Eukaryota; kingdom Metazoa; phylum Arthropoda; class Insecta; order Diptera; family Muscidae; genus Haematobia; species Haematobia irritans. The sequence goes on along the minus strand of PGFW01010197.1, from coordinate 21,627 downwards.
GTCTTTATTGTAAAGAAATTTGTCCTTAACATTTTGTAAAGTGCGCATCCTAAAATTTAGGTTGCATAATCTTTAATATTACGTAAATAGTTTTTTTCAGTGTATTGACAAAATTTTCTGTAGAAATTTTGACAAAATTGTCTCATAGAAAATAGAAATTTGTGACAAATTTTCTATACAAAGTAAATTTCTACACAATAGATAATTTTACACATTTCTATAAAATAAAAATTTCAACACAATTTCTGCTACAATATATGAATTTGACGAAAATTTCTAATGAATAAACAATTGATAACATTTTTTCTATAGAAATTTGCTAATCGATAAAATATACATTTAGATAAAACCTTCTATAGTAAAATTAAAATTTGATCAAAATTTTGTATAAAGTAAAATTTGACAACTTTTCATACCAATAAAATTTCTACAATTTTTGTATAATTAATGCTATACAATATTTTATAAATTTCATGACAACATTAATTCAAAATCTAGCGAGTAAGAATTTGAAACAAAATCTTAATATCACGTCCATGACAAATATAAATGTGACAAAAATTATAAATTTTGATTATGTTTAATTAATACAAATCAAAATCCTCGATTCAATAATGATTCATGCATTATGAAAAAAATACTGAAAGTCAAAAACTATTTATATATATAAATTTTTTTTCTGATTCTATCAGCGAAAATTAATTGAGCCCCAATTAATTTTTTAATTGAATGGTCTTCCATCACAGAAATTATAGTATCAATAAAAAATTAATTGAAAGTCATTTAACAAAATAAAGCGATCTCCAATTAAAGTAATTGATACATCTTAATTTGTGTTTCAATTAAAATAATTTGTAGAAATCAAATTAAATTTTGTTC
>PGFW01010189.1:9435-22582 GCA_003123925.1 Haematobia irritans | reverse complement strand
TGTGTTTCTTCTCAAGTGGCGTCCTTTGACGAACGATGAAAAAAGTTTTTTCATAAAGCATCAAAAACATTTTATTGCTACCGTAATTCTTTTTAACTATGGAGAAAAAACATTTTTAATTGAATACCATAACATTTTAAATCGAAACCATTGTCTTTTTCATTCAAAACAAAATTCTTTTTATCAATATAAAATATTTTAGATGAGGATTAATTATATTTTTCTAGTAGAACCAGTTCACTGAGCCAACATCGGTTGCCCAGCGGTGAAAATGTTTACCACTGGTCGCCGCAAAATAAGCTCCTATCATATTATTTTGCTCTCAAATTTGATTGTGATGTTTCTTCTCTGCGTGCCAATACGTGCTGCTAAATTTAGAACATTACAACGCCAAAACTCATTTTTTTTACTACTTACACACATAGACGATGTGGACAGAGTTTCGAAAATGGCGGATAATGAATGTTGTGGCAACATTAAAAATACTTCTTTTATATCCAAATATGTGGAAAGAGGTATTCAAATTATGAATACCCTTTCCTACCTCATCTTTAGTCGAATCAGGATTTAGTCTTGTTAACCACATCATGAGCAAAGAAAGAAACCGCCTTAATATTTTCTAAAAGGACACCTGCGTTGTTTTTGACGAAAACAGATACCAATATTAAATATTTAATTTGCAGCCATCAGCCTCAGGGATCCCATTTTACCAGCGTTTGCCAATTTAGCTTTTTTCCCGCTAGATTTGGGCTTTTTTTTGAAGACGTGTTATGCGGGGAAAAAATGCCATTTAGCTTTAGCCTTTTTCTGCTTTTTTTCAACACCCTTTTAGCTATTTTGTCTTTTTTTATTTCGAAACAGTTTCTATTGAAATATGCGATAAAACTTCGCCTTAACCTAAGCCTTACTCCAGAATAAGGTTTCCACATATTTCAAAGGCCCTCAATGAAACATTAATAATTATTCAGCCATTATGAGGGCCATTTTGCGCAAATACACCTTTTGCTAAAGTTTTTCCTCGTATCATAAAAGTTATCGTAATCATTAAATCTAACTATTACCATCCTTATATAAAACTCTGTCAGTACATTATTAGGAATATTGCATTTGACTCGTTTTATCCTTTTTTATGTTATTATAAATATTCTAAATTATTATGATATTTCTTGAAATTAAAATAGTAGATCGTGAATTGCTTGTACACTGAAAAAATATTGTTGGAGCGCCAAAGATTCATTGTCCTTAAAATTATAACGCGAATTTTAGGTTAATAATTGATTGTGAATATTCTCTTATATAAACTGCTTCCCTTGTCCAAAAAGGCGATAACGCTTTTGTCCTTATAGTTAAGTGATTCAACTTAAAAATGGGTATCTTTTCATGAAAGCGAAGGCAGGCGCATTCTAAAAAATTCTCAAAATTAAATGAAATAGTTCTTTAAATTTGTGGCCGAGTTTGTATCTTTGAACCCACAAACCAAAATAGCGCGTTCAATAAATAGAGAGCCGGTTTTCAATATTTTATTTTAAAAAACGTATACATAGAATAATTTCTACTTAAAGTCAGAGTCTGAATTTGGAAAATTTAAGTTGTTCGTTAGCCACGTTTTTTAAAGCAATGTGATAGCCTCATGATAGAAAAAGCTGAAAAAACGAATAAATTCAAATTTGACTCGGATATCAATACCAAAAATCATTAGTGTACAAAATCTTGGAATCGACATAGAAATAATCTATATATATAAAATTCATCTATGTTGGTTTATTTGTTTGTTTTGTTTGTTGTTTATTTGTATGTTCCGCAGTTGCGCTCCGAAACGGCTTGAACCGATTTACGCTGAAACTTCAGCAGATCGTAGGCGAGGCGTTCATGAATGTGTGAAAATACAGGTACCTTCATTTTTGACACCTGGTCGCGGAATGGGGTCCTCCCCTTCGTCGCGACTTTATGAAAAATTGCGACCCAAACGTTTGACCGATTTGCTTGAAATTTCATTGAAGAATTGGGGTTGCGCATATAGACAAAGACCGCTACTTTTTTATTTCGAATTTGGAGCGGAGGGGGGCCTCCCCTTTGTTCGACTTTTTAAGCTACAGTGAAAAAACTAAAAATTCTCTAAATTATCTGAGATTACAGAGAAACATTGCGTGAGAGTATGGAATTAGATATGGGGGGTACCCGATGATTTCATAATTGTGGATGGCGAGGGGGACCTTCACCCCTTGCCACACTTTTTAAAACTTGGAACAAAAATTATGCGATTTGCCTTGAAATTTTCATTGAATGTTAGGGATTTGGCATCTAGACAAAAAAAAAATCCGCCCTACATTTTTTTCGATATTTGGTCGCGGGAGGGAGGACCAACCCCTTTGCCCGAATTTTTTTTTGAAAGCTACAAACAAACTTGAAATTTTAACGGAAAAATGGGTTATGAAAATTTATATCAGGTCTGATTTTTAATAAAAATAAAAGGGCATAGGGAGACAATCCGCCCTTCTCTTAAGTACATACAGAGAAACAATTAAACTTTATCGGGTTACTTGAAATTTACAGAAGGAACTGGGGAGAGTTACGATATTAATAGTTAATAACCTGATTTGTGATATTTGGACGGCAAGAAGAGGCCGCCCTTTTAGGCTTATAATTTGCTTACATTTTCTGGGACGTTTACAACAAGAACGCTATATAACTTTTCGATATTTAGTCGAAGGCAGCGAGGTCCTTCCCAAAAACTGCCGAAAAAAAAACCAATTCTTCAGTTTTCTGAAATTTACATAGCCAGTGGGAGGGAAGGTTTATGAACGAAGAGGCAACTTTCCTTGCCCACACTTGAAAGAAAAGTTTCACAAGAATTTTCAAGGGAAGGTTAGGGGTGCTATTCACTACGAAACACTACAATTAGCCAAGAACCAGCCGCACAACCACCACGGTGTTTGTCGATATTGTATCGCGGGAAAATTGGACGTCCCTTTAAAAACAAATTAGAGCCAAAAATAAACATCTCCGATCTACTTGCAAATTTAACAGCGGACGTGGGAGCGAGCGTGTCATTAAATTTATACATGATTTTTAAATTAGTATATGATTTCCGATATCTGGTCTGGGAAGGGGAAAATTGAAATAAACTTTGTCGATTTACTTCGATAGAATTTATATGGACCATTGAGTAGTTGCGAAATTAATATAGGGTACGTGATAGTCCGAAGGTGGGGAGAGGGTTCCCTTTTGTCCGTTTTTTTTTCTTAAATTGAAAGTAGAGGGTTGTCCGTAAATGCGGAAACTCGGGCTTACATAATTTTATGCATTTATTGCACAGGCTTTACTGCCAGACTTCTTTTATAAGCTTAAAGACGAGTGTATCCCTTTTAGTTTCGTTTTTTTTTTTTTCTTAAATTGAAAGTAGAGGGTTGTCCCGCTAAAATGCGGAACTCGCCCGTACATAATTTATGATTTTGCACACAAGGCCTTCTGCCAGACTTCTCTTATTAGTAGAGAACTTAAAATTTACTATGAAATTGCAAGCCAACCCAGGAGGGTGCATCATTTTCTTTTTCCATCTCAACATTTTAGCAAATGCTTACTCCTGGCTAAAAATTTTTACTACTTTTGCTTTTTTCGCATTTATTGGATGGCGAAACAGTAAATTCTTTGTATGGTATTTATAATATAGCTGCCCTTAATTTTCAAACATATGTTGAGGAGAAGGGAGATACCTTTCCTGATGACAAACCATACTTTAAAATTCACAAAGAAATATAGAAGATTGTTCCAACTTACTTGAATACAGAACAATTAATTAAAAAAAATTGACGAGGAAAGGGTACACCCTCTACCGATGTATATGAACTATAAACGAAAAATCAAGTATCACCATTTGTTTAAAAGAATTCAAATCTTTTCGAATTTGTTTTCCAGCGCGTAAGGGCACTATAGTTGACTAAGTTAACGCAAAATATTCCTCCAAATACGCTTCGGAAGCGCAAGCCGAAGCGCGGCACCGGGGCTTACGCTTATGCTTTAATAATAATAATAAAGTTTTGCAATGCTGTATTATTTTTTTTTTAAACACGAAAGAATAAATCAACTAAAAAAATCGATTGTGATAGGATCAAAAAAAAAAAATCTGCCTATTTATTTAATGGAATGGCATTTATTCAGTTATAAACGCTGCAAGACAGTTAGAATGGGTTTTATTCTCTTAGGGCTAAATATTAGGAGAAGTTAGGAAAATTTATCATTAATTCAGTTAAAACGAAATATATTGATATTTTCTAAATTGCAGTTCTAGTGATATTGTCAATTATATCGCCACAATTGACTTGTGATGATTAACCAGCTGATAATCGCAAGTTTACTGGTGAAAAAATGTTTTTACCTACACTGTGAGAAAAATATGTTTTTTCATATGTTCCAGATATAAACAAAATGTGTTTCGGCACAAATTTTCTAAACACCAATATATTAAGTGGAAAAAACATGTATGTTCCTAAACTAACACTAAATGTTTGGACATCTATGTTACATATGTTTAGAATATATTATGTTTCTGCATGAAGTCATAAAAATTCATATGTGTGAATACAAACATATATAAATTTAACAAATTTCGACTAAAACATACATATTTGTTGGATATTTATTCAAAGCCGACAGAGAGAGTATAGAGCAGAAAACGATGGAAACGGCGAGAGTTGACGAAAAGCGATTATCAATATAACACAGCAAAAGAGTCAAAAGAGAGAACAATTTTCTGTGAAACCGCTTGTATGTTGTTTAACGGAAAAACTGTATGTTTTATGATTAAGGCCAAAAAATTTGAATGTTTAAAGTCTAAAAATATTATTTCATTTGAATAAGAAATAGACAGTTAGGAAACCAAGGAGAATAACATTTGAAAAAGCAAAAGCAGCATATTGTTTCGCCTGAGAAGCAGCATTTATGTATGTGTTGGACGTGCGGTTGACTGGTTTATCATTTTGGCATTATGGGGCCACAATTTTTTTCTTGCGTTCGTTAAAAGAAATCAGGGGTCTTCATAAAAATAACAAAGGGCACTATACTCTTTTTAGAGTTGGAACAGCTAAAATGAAATAAGGAGAAATATGTTGGAAAAAATTTACCCAAGTAAAATGTAAAAAACAAACTTTAGCTCCTCTTATTATAAAAGTATCCACGCACTTGGAAAAAACAAGGTGAACCACCAGGAAAGTAAAACTTTCCGTCATTAATTTTAAAAAATTTTGAATTATTTTTAGAAAATTTTTAACATAAATAGTAATTACAAGCGCTAGGCATTGCACTCCGATATGTAAAAAATAAAGTAAATATTTTCGACAATTCAAGAAAATTTCATTAGACATAACTATAGTTTTTGCACCTTGCTAAAGAAAATTTGTCCTAGTTTAAGAGAACATCTTGGAGTTCAAAATTGCTAAGAATGTACTTTAGTGCCAACGAAGTTCATGGATGGAACATTTTTCGCGTAAAATTTACTAAATTTAAGGAAATATGAACTATTTGTGAGAAATACGAAAATTAGGAAAACCTTTATGCTTTATTTTTTGTATAAGTTTTCCTGTGTTTAGTTCATTAACTAACGTACGCAAAAAATTATTGATGTAAAGTAAAACTTTTCGAAAACATAATTGATTCTATTGAACTAATATAAGTAAATGCGGCCTTTTAAGTGAAATAGAGATGTTCACTTTTTTTTGACGTGCGCAGGAGTTGACGGACACCATCAAATATAAAACGGGCATGTAAGCTATCGAGTTTTCACAGCTAAAACAATTTAAAAAGTTTATTTTCTTTAAAATACATTATTAAAGAAAAATAAAAAGGAATTTATAGAGCGCATGGTGTTAAATGCCAGGTAAAAAACTGTTCACTACCTAAATAAATTTATGTTATATATTATAAAAATTAAGTATTTATGTTTTATTACTCGACTCCACGCTTCTTTCTTTTGTTAGTTTTTGAAGTCCTTCCAAATTTTAAAGTTTTGCTACAAAAACAGTTTTTATTACAAGATTTGTTATTTTTGCAATAAAAAATAATATTTATTATCCAAAAATCAGTCAATTTCGTTATATGTCAACACTTGCTTACTGACTATAATCTTTAATAACGCCACATTCGAAGTTTCATTTAAAAAAATTAATATAGTATAAATATAAAAGTGTAAATAAAAAAAAAAAAAAAAAAAAAAAAAAATAAAAAAAAAAAAAAAAAAAAATGTTCGGTCGGAGCAGGGCGTTTGAACCCACGACCCTTGTATGCAAGCAGACATTAGCCCTAACTCTGCCTCCACGTGCGGCAAAAAACAAATGTATGCTTTCTGTTAAAATAATGTTATGTTTTCATGGCCTGCGGCCGCTGCGAAACTTATACTATATTAAATGTAGCTTAAAAACGATAATTATACTACTGCGTGACTATAACAGCCTACGTAGCCCAGTGGATAGTGTGTTGGCCCTATAAACTGTATGGTCCTCGGTTCGATTCCGTGCAGCCGCGAAAGGTAAAATTTTAAAAAAATTTATAAAAGTGAATAATTTCTTATTTGTATTTACAGAAAAAAGCGTCGTCAATAACTATTAAAATTTCGCTTGGGAAGTGAAAATTACGAGTATGTTAGCGGAGATGAAAGCACAATCGTGTTCGGAAAAAATCTTCCAAGCATATAATATTTTTGGCTCAAAATGCTTCCAAACAGTATAAAAATGCTTCACATAAAAACAAACATATTAATGTTTCGCAGTATGCAATAATATAGTGTCTTCCTGCAAAAATATGTTTTTGGGGAACATACCGCTTAAGAAGCGATTTTTTTGAGGCGTGTAGGAAATATTAAACGAAAAACTTCCGAGTACAAAATTTTGTAGATAGTAAAATCAAAATGTATCTAGGACGCAAAAGCATAGAAATATGACTTAAGATTGTTTCTTACAGTCTCACAGAAATGCGAAAAATAATGAATGAATACAATTTAAATAATAATAGCGCTTTTAAGTTGAAACAAAGCCTTTAAGTTTGATAAATTTCATTCAAAAAATTGTGACTTTTGATACAAAAAAAATTTAAGCTTTTTTTCTAGCATATTTGTTTTTTTTTTTTAACATTTTTTACTTTTTTGGCTAGTTTTGTTGCGACAAATCTAGCGGTTTTGGTGAAAACAAATTCTGGCCAACGCTGCCCATTACATACTCAATATTCACTATATATAATGTAAAAAACCTAATAAATAAAGCCAGTTTATCAGATAAACAACCTCTGTGGATTTAGGTGTGGCGGTAAAGATATTTTCTGATCACTCGAGTGTGAAAAAAAGTGGCGCGGGAAGTAGAAAAAGTTTGACTACCCCTGTCTTAGGGCTTAAGAAACAATTATCAACCAAACACAATGTGGGGAACGTATGGATACTGATTATTATTCTTACAAAAAAAAATAAAACTATTCTTGTCTTATAGGAAAAATAAAAACTTTTTGTTAACAATAAATTTTTGTTTTAGATCAAGCTTACACAAAGTACTTCAAATCAAGCTCGCATGGTCATGAATACTTGCTAAGTCGCGTATTTTTTTTTGTGCTGGTTGTATTTACAAATGTTAACAAAATCTCATGATGTATTTTTGAATTATATACAATATTATTAAAAACAAAAATTGTTTTTGACATATAATTTACCTTTGAAGCGACGAATGCCCATGAATCTGGCCAAAGATTTCCAGAACGATAGCTTCAGACAGGACGGACATCAGTTAGATGTTTTAGAATATCTATCTGATCAAATATATATTTATATACCTTATATAGTCGAAATCGATAATTTATCTTTCCTGGTCTGCCCTGCCAATGACAATTAGCAATTTGTTGCCCTCCGCCGTAGCTCACAACTCACTCCGTTACGAAACTTTACCAGAGTCGTGGCTAAGCCATGTATATTTGCTCTCCCTGTAATGACAGAATCCGCCCAACTTCGCCATTTTAAACATACTCGTACGTCAATTCAATAGGGTCGGCGTTAGTTTCTGCAAAACAATGCCCTATGTAGCGATTGTAGATCATGATATAAAGCGGATTGAATCTCATTTGAAAAAAATGCCTTAAACGCAAGCTTAAAATTGCCTGCATTATTTGGCTTTTGGTTTTGGGACATTATTGTTTCTTGTGGAGTCTTAGGCTGACGAACATGTAACTGCCCAATAAAACTGACGACTTGGCAGATAAATATAAAACCACCGAACAATACAGAAAACAACGAAAATAACTGTGAGGGTAGGAGAAAAGCAGACAATTTCATTTCTTTCAAAATATTACTTACTGGGGAAAATTGTATTAAAGATAGCTTTTGGTTTTATAAGGTCACAATGTTAAAAAATCATTGCATCATTAAAAAGATTTGTTGTATTTAATGTTTCATATTATAATTAATAATTCAAGATGATAAATTAGATTATCTAAGTATAGCTGCCTATACGCTAGGATTTTTATTCACTCTCACAAAGATGAATGAATTTTATTTTCTTTCTCCCAGACTGGCATGACAGCGACAGAAAAGTGAATTTTAGACTTTTATGATAACAAACACGGAAAATCAATCTTTTTGTACCTGAAAAAAATTTGAAACCTAGCTGTGAATTGTTAGGAACACAACAAACGCAATATTAACCCATTACCGCTCTGTCTCACATATGAGCACACCTGGTTTAAATCAAACAACATATGAGCTACCCGTATATTTTATACACTACCACCATGGGCGGGTATATATAACTTGCTCATTCTGTTTGCTAACACATCGAAATATTGCTCTAAACTGCAATAAGTACAATACATTTTGGGTCATGCTGAAATTCTGAGATCGATCTAAGCATTGTGCGTCTGTTAAATCACGCTAACTTCCGCAACGGAAAACAAGGCTATCGACTTATGAAAACTTGGCACAAGTAGTTAGTTATTGATCTAATGACGATCGCGACGGTAATTCAATGGGGTCATCATACAGGACTCCTTTACGTATAGCCCTATATAAACGCGAGCGGGAGACAATCGTGGGTGCAATGCGTTAGCATTCCCGTTGCATACACAAGGTAGTGGCATTCCGATTCCTGCTTCGACCGAACCAGCAAAAGTTTTTCACGCGGTGGATTCTTCACCTCGTAATGCGGTGAAATTTCTGAGCGGTTTCAAAACTTCTCTAGTGGTTTCACTGCATGTGAACCCATTCGGATCGCGCTTAAAACAAGGAGGTCCCTTGTCATTGAGTTTTAAACCATGGATTGGCAAGGCTTCTCAGTGATAAGAGAGGAAGCTCACCAATGTGGTTATACAATGGACTGAATAGTCTAAGTGACCTGATACATCGGGCTGCCACCTACCTATATAAAGCCGACGATCAGATTTGGCTTGCGCGAGCCAAATTCTTCCGATCCGGTTGAAATTTGGTACATGGTGTAAGTATTGGTCCCTAACACTACTCAAAAATTTGTCCACATCGCGTCCATAATTATTATTATACCCCGTATAAAGTCGATCCCCCGATTTGGCTTGCGGAGCCTCTAAGAAAAGCAAACTTCATCCGATGCGGCTGAAATTTGGTACATGGCATTAGTGTATGGTCTCTAACAACCATGCGACAAAATTAGTCCACATCCGGTCCATAATATATATATTATGCCCCATATAAACCGATCCCCCAATTTGGCCTTGTTAGAGCTCGTAAGAGAAGCGAAATTCCATCCGATGCAGCTAAAAATTGGTACATGGTGTTTAGTATATGGTCTCTAACAACTATGCGAAAATTGGTCCACATCGGTCCATAACTATATGTAGCCCCCATATGAACAGATCCCCAGATTTGACTCCGGAGCCTCATGGATGAGCAAAATTCATCCGATTCGATTGAAATTTGGTACCTGTGTTGTATGATATGCGTCTCTAAAGTACCATCAAAAATTGGTCCATATTGGCGATAGTTATATAATCTACAAAATTTTATTACTATAGAAAATTTTGTAAAAATTATATTACTAGAGAACATTTGTTAAAAATTTTATTCATATTAGAAAATTTTGGCAAAATTTATTTTCTATAGAAAATTTTGTCAAAAAATTTTAAATAAATTTTAATCTTTATATAGAAAATTTTGTCAAAATTTTATTTCTAATGAAAATTTGTCAAATTTTATTTCTATAGCAAAATTTTGTCAAAATTTATTTATAGCAAAATTTTGTCAAATTTATTTCTATAGAAAATTTTGTTCAAAATTTATTTCTATAGAAAATATTGTCAAAATTTATTTTATTAAAGAATATTGTAAAAATTTTATATTCTATGAAAAATATTGTAAAAATTTTATTTCTATAGAAAATTTTGTATCAAAATTTTATTTCTTATAGAAAAATTTTGCTCAAAATTTTATTTCTATAGAAAATTTGTCAACATTTATTTCTATAGAAAATTTTAACAAATTTATTTCTATAGAAAATTTTGTCAAATTTTATTTCTATAGAAAATTTTGTCAAAATTTTATTTCTATAGAAAATTTGTCAAAATTTTATTTCTATAAAAATTTGTCAAAATTTTATTTCTATAAAAAATTTTTGTCAAAATTTTATTTCTATAAGCAAATTTTAACAAATTTTGTTTCTTATCGAAAATTTTGTCAAAATATTATTTCAATAGAAAATTTTTGTCAAATTTTATATTTCTATAGAAAATTATTGTCAATAAATTTTATTTCTATATGAAAATTTTGTCAAAATTTTATTTCTATAGAAAAATTTTGTCAACATTTTATTTCTATAGAAAATTTTAACAAATTTTTTCTATTAGAAATTTTGTCAAAATTTTATTTCTATAAAAAATTTTGTCAAAATTTTATTTCTATAGAAAATTTTGTCAAAATTTTATTTCTATAAAAAATTTTGTCAAAATATTATTTCAATAGAAAATTTTGTAAAATTTTTATTTCTATAGAAAATTTTGTCAAAATTTTATTTCTATAGAAAATTTGTCAAAATTTTATTTCTATAGAAAATTTTGTCAAAATTTTATTTCTATAGAAAATTTTGTCAAAATTTTATTTCTATAGAAAATATTGTAAAAATTTTATTTCTATAGAAAATATTGTAAAAATTTTATTTCTATAGAAAATTTTGTCAAAATTTTATTTCTATAGAAAATTTTGTCAACATTTTATTTCTATAGAATTTTTAACAAATTTTATTTTCTATAGAAAAAATTTTGTCAAAATTTTATTTCTATAGAAAATTTTGTCAAAATTTATTTCTATAGAAAATTTTGTCAAAATTTTATTTCTATAAAAATTTGTCAAAATTTTATTTCTATTAAAATTTTGTCAAAATTTATTTCTATAGCAAATTTAACAAAATTTTTATTTCTATCAAAATTTTTGTCAAAATATTATTTCAATAAAAATTTTGTCAAATTTTTTATTTCTATAGAAAATTTTGTCAAAATTTTATTTCTATTAGATAAATTTTTCAAATTTTATTTCTATAGAAAATTTTGTCAACATTTATTTCTATAGAAAATTTTAACAAATTTTTATTTTATTAGAAAATTTTGTCAAAATTTTATTTCTATAGAAAATTTTGTCAAGATTTATTTCTATAGAAAATTTTGTCAAACTGAATTATATACTTATTTAATAGGCCTTTTTTAAATATATACCCCGTATGGACTAACTTACAATTTAGAAGACGGTGTATAGCATTTTTTAAATAACCTTGCCATCGGCAAGTATTACCGCAATCCAAGTAATTCGATTGTGGATGACAGTGTTTAGTAGAAGTTTTCTACGCAATCCATGGTGGAGGGTACGTAAGATTCGCGACCTAGGCCGCCTGGCCGAACTTACGGCCGTATTTACTTGTTTTTAAGTGCTGTAATAGAAACAGAATTTTGTAAGAGAAACAGAATATCTCCATACCTAGCGATTATATATACAAAAGATGTAGTTTTGCGACCGTGACATTTCTAATTTATGTGGATAGGCTGTACAAAGAATTTTGCGGTTTTTCTTATTCTGTACTCTGCCGTCAGTGATTATTTCCTCTTTGAGATCTTAATTATTTCAACTTTAAAGTGCTTCCGCAGGCATTTCTTCCTATCCTTCCTTCCCGCAAAGTTGGTGTTAAACGTTACGAGGGAACAGCACATTCCTGTCTTTGCCACACTCAACTAATGGGCGTTTCAAAGCCAATTTTGCTTTAGATAATGGCAAAAATTGGATTTTTCTGATGTGTATATGAAGCAATCCTATGCAAACTTTTCTCGATTTTATGAAAAGAGAAACGCAATATTTTTAAAGGAAAAATTTGAAAAGTCAATCTGCACAAGAAAAACCTAAATTAGTTTTGCATTTCTTTTTCAATCAAATATGCTAAAAAGTTGGCTAAAAGATTATTTCATTTCTGGGAATAGAGGGCACTAGTGCCATTTCTTTCTCATACAAACACACTTTCCACAAAATGCCTTTATAGAAAATTCCATTGAAAGTATTTTTTGTAAAGTATTCAAGGCATTCGGGGACACACGCATTCCTTTACAGATGGCCTAAGAATTGTTGGTTGGCTCATATCTGAAATAACTTCTTATCAAGGCGCCCACGTTGCTCGTCGTTTTGTGACTTCGTAAACGCTAACATTTGACATGATGTTTTAGGATTTCCGTACTTGCTTCTGCTACAATTCTTGCCATGTAGGATAAAAGAAATGTTTCTAATCTTTTAAAGTGGGGTGCACTTCCCTTCAACTCTGATTGTTGACTTTTTGACTTGTACATTGATTTAAGCACCTTCCATTGCTCTCTGTCTTTTTTCCCCATATACTGTAATTGAATTGTTATCAAGCCTCAAAAAATACCATGGGGCATTGGTGAAAATTTGACATATTTCAGACATATCACAATAAGTTCATTGCAACAAAAAGTAGCGAAAAGGCTAAGTATTTCAGAGTTCAGAATTGTGAATAACCTTGAATCGGTGTCTGTCTGTTTGTACACTGCTAAAAGTATTGGCCTAATAATATGAAAGATTATGCAAACTAAATTTTAGGATAAGTGAATCTACACAATATTAAGGACAAATTTCTTTAACAAAAGGAAATTTTAGCCAGCATAC
>PGFW01010182.1:13001-25638 GCA_003123925.1 Haematobia irritans | reverse complement strand
ACTTTAGCACCTTTTTTCTTCAGGCAATGTCAGGTTTCATGCTTCCATATAGCTCAGGTGCTACCTAATCCCTCTTTCCATTGCCATTGGGTTTAATCATAATGTTACGTTAAAAAGTTTACAAGTATTATGTATGTACGTCATTCAAAGTTGCAACAGAATGTTGTACTATGATATGCAATGAAGCTTTTGAAATTACTCTCAGAAAACAACATCAACAAAAGCAATTGTTTTGACTTCAAAAGTACGATGCCAGCTAGCGTTTACACAACAGGCACACAAGGATATAACATTTGAGTTGAAAATGGTCCAAAGAGTGCGAAAAGAATTCCAATGAACATCAGAAAAATGTTTTGCCATTGTCTTTTTTTTTTTGTTTCTTTATATTTTAGTAAGTGTAATGCCTATATATCGTCCATAGTCTGCATTGTGCATTATCCTTGAATTGCAGCCATTGATTTCATATCCCTCTACATACACGCAGAGAAGAAACATGATTGTCACAAAATAATATGATAGGAGCTATTTTTGCGGCGACCATGTAACATTGTCACCTGCGACCATGTTGGCTCAGTGAACATTGTTCTAAGAAAAATAAATTGTCCTATCTAAAATTTTCATTATATTGATAAAAAGAATTATGTTGAATCAAAATACAATGGTCACGCATCTAAAACGTTATGGTATTTGTCAAAATGTTTTCTTCAGCTACAAAGAACATGGTCACAACCCTAAACATGTTTTGATCTTTATGAAAAAACTTTTTTCGTCGTCGAAAAAAGACGCCACTTGAGAAAAGAAAACACAAAAATAACTTATATGTATACTTTATGTATTTTTTTTATTATTTATAATTTAATTCATTGTTTATTGTATTTATAATGTCGGGCAAGCAAACCATCACATATTTTTACACACTCTATTTTGGATTCAATTTCACAATAAGTAAATCATTCCATATTTACCGTCGTGCCCATCAAATGTACAACGCACGACATCATGTAACGCAATAAAAATTACATTGTACCATATATTCAAAATGTAGAACATAAACACAGGTACAGTTTTTCAATTACACTTCCCTCTTTGGTGTTCACATAAAAACCACACGTGCCACTTCCTGAATAACTAAACTTAACAAACATAGTTATTCGTCAATTCCTCCGCCATTACCAGAAACATCACAACCAACGCACTGAGCCGCCAAAATCTGAAAAACGTTATATCTGCTCAATGTTTTTATAAACATCTTTTCGCTGCCACATAAACAAGTAAATGGTCACCGAAGACACAATGTACATGGTCTTTCATGGCCATGTAAGGTTCTAGACATTGTCATCCATACAGTAACCATATTAAAAAATACTTTTTTCACTGCAAAAAAGTTAAAACAAAATTCGAATGTCAGCGTACAACTGATTTTCCCACGACAACGATCAAATCCGGTACAACACTTTATCATAAAATAAATAGAACATGTTTCCGGCATTTGAGAGCCAGTTTAAAGCTTATTGCCAATATATATTTTTCTCCTCCGAAAATTATGTTTACAAAGACAAAATAACTGGGTTTTCGCACAATTACATACGGCAACCAGGTCCACAACATGTTTTTCTGTGCGTGATACTAAGTCGGAAAAATTAGTTTGAAATTTTCGAAGAAATTCAAAAACACTAACAAAGGAAGAACGGGAAGTCGAGTATAAACATAAATAATTTGACAATATAAACATAAATTAATTTAGACGTGAACTATTTTTTAATAGCATTTACCACAATTTTAAATGCATTTAAAATGTATCCTACTTTGAAATACAAATAAATATGAATAACAATAAATATTAACGAATAACAATTCTGTACTTAATTTCATTTTCACCTTTATGCTTAGTATAAGTTTTTCTGGGAAAAACGAAATATCTTCATTTTATCTTCTCGTATATAGGGTCTCAAACCAAGGGTTGTACCTTATTTGTGCGAATAATATAGAACCTTCCTATTTTCGTGCGAAAATGCAGGGTTGTATAAATATGTGTTTTAAATGCTCAAACAAAGATTTCGAATTTATTCCGGCGCTAACGTTTTATGTATGGAGTTAGACAGATTTGTTCGTGCGAAACATGATCTTAAGTACTAGGCTTTTAGGGACGGAATTAAGTAGCATTATCTCTCTAGAATGACATGTTTTTACTCTTCTTTTCTTTAGTAATTTAATTTTAAAGAAAATAAATCTTTTCAATTGTTTCTTGGATCATATCAACCACCAAGTTCTACTTATCATACATTTGCCAACAAAGATTATGTTATTCTGCTTTTAGAATGATTTGCGCAAATGATTATTTTAGGCGAATAACTTGAATTAATGCCCGCTTAGTTATTTTTGAAAGTGTCCTTACATAGACTCCTTGGACTAATTATTAATAAAGAGGATTCTAAACTTTATTTCTTATACAAGGTTATAGGCTATTTGGTGGCAGATAGAGATTAAGCATGCTGGTGGAGTGTGTATGGTACGTGCGCAATGAACTGACCAGTTTTTATGAGATTATAATCCGATCGTGGTGGAGCAAATTAGCGTTCCTTTTCTAGAAGTTTGCGCTGGCAGAATAATATAAATTACTTATAGGCATGTTTATAGACGCATTCGTAATTATACCCTTGGCAATATGTTGATACTGTTGGAAAATCTTATATTGCTCTACAATGGAATGTTCCAATCGCAGGTGATGTAACAGCACCTTTGGTGAAAAGAGGTTCAATGAATATATTAGTATCTTGACTGTATCAGTAAATACAACTATTCATACTCACTTTCTAATTCGGAGAATACTAACTTGATTTGAATATTTGTTAACTGCGTGAAGAAATGTCTTCTATATGATCAGCTTTCTGGCACGCAACCTTCTGAAACACGATTGCTATTTTTGTTATGATGGTTACGTTTTCAAAGCAAGCAGTGAATTAGCTTCAGAGCTTTCGTAGATTAACTATAATTATCTGAATGACATCGTCAATGTCTTAATTTTAACTACCAGGAACTTTCTTTAATTCAAATTTTTTATAAACTTGATTTTGTTCTACTTTTAATGGGTAATTTTAACTTTTTTGTGTTCAAATAGGTCAAAACAGAGTAAGAATTCATATACCATTTAATTTTGGCCGAAAAAAATGCATATGAAAAAATTGTGCATTTTGAAATATTTCAGGTCAAACGTTCCGGCAGAGTTGAATCTCATTAAAAATAAAAAAAATTTTAAAATTATTTATTTAAGCAAACAATATAAAGAATTTTTTAATATACACCCAAAACATTGAATTGAGATCACACATAAAAGAAGTGATGCAAATTCATGCAACGGCTGTGGAATGGAGGACTTCCGTCTACTGACAAGCACATGTTTAAATTCATCGCTTCTGCGTCATTTTGCACTACTTCCGGCCAAAAAGAACATATTTCATTACTTTATGGAGACGACTTTTATTTTTGTTGGAATATAATACTGGAACGAGGTTTATTAGCTACGAGGCAGGTTTGAAGATCAAGTCATTTTATGCAAGATAAAATAACAATGCTGTTCGAACAGTTGTGTGGCTAATAGAGTTGTAAGGATAAAGCTACTTCACAAGCCGTGGATTAATCATGAAAATTAAAAGTTGATTACGTGATGAGACAACTAAAATTGCAGCGCGGGCTACAAGAAAAGTAAAAATGCGAATCTTTTATTATCAAAGAAAATTTAATGATGCAGTTGATAGCGGAGCAAATGGATGACAATTCGAAACATTGGAATTGGCGGAAAGTTAGGACCTACTAATATTGCAATATTAATGATCTAAATTAAGATTTTTGCTACAAAGCTGTGTTAGAATCAAAATAATATTCTGCATGTGATGTCTTCCCTCTGTGGGATCTCTCTGTTTGAAGAGTTCACGTTCAAGTGCGTAGACAATTGATTCGCAAAGCTTCCTATCTATTAAATCAACGCTGTAGGTATTTGATGACTGAACCCAAATTCTAAAGTTATTATTACCATATGTCCTGCATATTACACACATTTTTCAACACAGTTCTGACAAAGTCAATTTTTCCCAATACTTCGGAAATACACAAAGAAATACCTCTACCTAACCGAACAAAGAATTTCCCAATTGCCATATGCCGTATCTGTCGAAAGTCTTAGAGCGTTTAATTGCGATGAACAAATAAAATCATTATATAATATCAAAAAAAAACTGTTGACTGAACGGCAATCAGGCTTAGAATGAGAAGAAGTGGGCTATCTGATTATCTTAATGTTCATTGAAATATTTAAGATCAAATATGGATACAAATTTGGTATCAATACTCGTACTCCTCGACCATAGCAAAGTATTTAATACAGTAATCCACTCTATTCTAATTCAAAAGCTGCAACGAAAGTATCATTTTTTCTCAATCAGCATGCAGACTTGTCTCGTCTTAGTTGAGCGGTAGAGCACAATCAGTTTGTCACAACACAGAAATTTCGAATACACTTAGTATTTACAAAGGTGTTCCACAAGGCTCAATACTCGGGCCGCTACTATTCTGTATTTATGTTAAAGCCTTGGCCCACTTGTCCATCACCAATAGTTGGGCTTATAGCAATGACCTGAAACTCGATCCAAAAAAATCTAAATGTCTATTAATTTACAAAAACAAACTCATCAACCATTCACAACATCAAGTAACCATAAATAACACCAATATAGATATTGTACAAACTGCAACACACCTTGGGGTTATCTTCAATAATTCGCCCACTTACAACAAAATATCGCTAAAACTTATGGAATGATAAGGAATTTATGGGCTGTACAATTATCGACACCGATGCAAATCAGTATGCTTTTGGCGAAAACGTGTCTTGTTTCAGCTCTTTTATATGGAATAGAAATATTTGCAAATATTTGCAATTGTGATGACAAACAAAAGCTACTTGTAGCCTACAACAACATTGCGCGTGATATCTTCAATAAGAGACGTTATGATCACATATCGTCGTTTTCGTACCAGCTGTTCAACATGAGTTTTGAAAACTTGATTCAATTCAGATGTTTACTTTTCTGCAAAAAATTATTTATAGTGGCGAGCCCTCATATATCTTCGAGAGGTTAAAGTTCGCTCGATCAAATCGAGGAAGAAAAATCAAATACGTTACAAATATTCGAGATCTGAGCAACAATTTCTGATATATGCGTTCCGTCTCTGGAACAATCTCCCAACCACAATTCAATTAATAAGCAACGCATTGCTTTTAAAAAAGAATTAAGATCCCATTTATATCTAATAATTATATATTATAAAATTTTTGATGTAATGTGTATACTTGTCATCACAAATCTGAACAACTTTATTTAATTCATAAAAATGCAACATAGGTATAATTAAGACTATATTTAATGTTATATGTATTTGAAATCTATTTATTTATATTTTTAATATATCTAATAAACAAAATATATTGTTACTCAATAACCTTAGTGCTCTCATATTATAAGATTTAAATCTTGTTGTACTAAGGATCACCAAATATATGAATAAATGAAATGAATATATATATGGGTGCTATATCTAACATTGATCCGATTTTTTCCAAATTCAAATGCGTTCGTCCTATGGCCAAGAAAACACGTTGTACCAAATTTCATCAAAATCGGTTAATAATTGCGACCGGAATTCAGCAAACGCAAACGGACAAAATTAGAATTAGATACCGAAAAAAGTGATTTTAATGATTAACACTTTTTTAATCTAATTAAATAAATTTAATTTAACATATTGAGAACTGGTTTCGACTATTTACTATCAACTTCTGGGGATAATGACACTTTCTTAATAAGCATATATTAAACTCCATACATGAGTACATTCTGTAGTATTCCAATGGAATTATAATTCGGACCCTTTTAAAGTAACGCACCTGGAATAAGGGGGATTGACTCCCTTTTCCAGATGTAGCTGCCATATATATCCTTCGCTCGATTTACACTCATATGACCACGCAGGCCAAAGGTATTCTCTCATTTACGTGCAAAATGGGAGGGATTTTGACCAAATTTGACAGTTAGAAAATAATTCAGATATCTCTGCAAAATTTCACGTAAATGGGAGAATAACTTTGGCCTCCGTGGTCATATGAGTGTTAATCCGAGGATTAGTAAATGTTAAGAGGACAACCAATTACGATAGAAGATCTCAATCAACTAACCCATCTTTTTCGTGGTACTGAACTTAACCAAGAAATGGATACGCTGAACAACTTTTAAAAAAACTATGTTATTTTCTATTATTTATATAAAATGTATACTTTATACTGAAACCAATTTATAAATTAAACAATGGTGTAAAATTAATTTTTATTACACAAAAAAAAATTCTGATTCAATCACGAAATTAATTGATCCAATTAATTTTTTAATTGAAATGTCTTCAATCACGAAAATGATAGTATCAATCACAGTTTTAATTGGGCATAGAAAAATTCTTGATTAAAAATTAATTGATGTCATTAGCAATTTTCAATTAATTTTTTAATTGATTCAATTAAAAATTTAATTGATTTTAAATGCAAACCCCAATTAATTTTTTATTTAAAAAGGTAACTATTTTCAATTACTTTCTGAATTGGCTTAGAGTTTTTATTTGGATTAAGAAATGTTCATCACTTTTTTTAACTGACTTAGTCTTCTGAATTTGATTAAAAAGTTAATTCTATCAATTAATTTTTTAATTAAAAATTTTAAAATTTTCAATCATTGACTTAATTAACCTAATGTTTCTACCTTGATTAAAAAGTTAATTGTATCAATTAATTTATTAATTGAAAAAACATTCAACTTCAATTAACTTTTTAATTGGAAATATTTTGGTGATATTTTTTTCTGTGTACTCTTAATGTAAAACCAAATTTAAAATTTTTATATTATAGAACTAATTTTGCTAATTTTCGCCCTAACGAACTCCTATGTTAATTTATGAATGAAATAATTTCATCGATTCTAATTATCTTGCTAATGATATTAGTAATTGCTTATGCGTTATACTTTCAATGTCCCATAATTCTACGACCGAAACCAGAGACAATGTCATATGTAGGCTAAGAATATTAACTAACCAATAAACTGGACTCCATATTGTTCATATAAACGCTCAAAGCCTACATAATAAAATGGATGAACTTCGATATATCTTTATTAACTCTGGAATAGATATAATCTGTGTCGAACTAATGCTCGCGGAGTGGCAATCTATATAAAATATGGAATACAATTTTATTTAAAATTTAGATCTGAACAAAACAGTAGTTGTGAGTACCTACTAGTGGAAATTTCAACTGATAGCAACAGGGAAATACTAATTGGCTGTCTATACACAGAAAAAAATATCACCAAATTTTTTCCAATAGCTAGAAGAATAACGACATTTAAGTTATTCTGAGTGTCTGCAAACACTAATACACGTCACATACTATGCTGCGCATTAGCACAAGCAACAATAACAAATGAAAGAGTATGGAAATCGAGAATGCAATAAAACAAAGCAAAAGGGGTTGGTTCATACTATGAGAGAGTAAGAACTGTACATTTCGATATAAAATAGGAACAAACAAAGAACAGAAAAAAACTAAAAATTTTGTTAGATTAACTATAATCTACTGAATGACATCGTCACAGATATAAGTGCGAACGGAGGTTTATTACTACGAAGCAGTTGAAGAAATCAAAGTCAATTTTATGCAAAGGTAAAACTACCAATGCTGATTCGAAGTTTGTGTGCCTAAAAGAGTTGTAGAGACTAAACTACCCAGCCGCCGTCGTTTTAATCATCGTAAATTAAAAGTTGATACGAGTGAATAGAGAACAGACAAATACAAAAGATGGAACGCTAATCAAAACTGCAATCTACTTATGATCAATTTTGGGCGGAAAAGTGTTCACACCTACTATATCAAATTAATGATCTAAATAAGATTTTTGCTAACACAGGCTGAGTTAGACATAAACAAAAATAATCTGCATATGCAATGTCTTCCTCTCGTGAGATCTCTTGTTTGAGGAGTTCACCTCACGTGGCAGATCAAGATAGATATCTAGGAACAGCTTTCTATCTATTACAACTGCGAACGCTGTAGGTATGGATGAGCTGACGCCAAAATTCGTGAGTTATTGATTACCGAACATGCCTACATATTTTCAACACGAATCTGACAAAGTCAATTTTTCCGCAAAACTTGGAAATACAGCAAAGCATAATACCTCTGGCTTAAACCAAACAAAGAATTCGGCAAATTGCCATATATACGGTATCTGTAGAAGTCTTAGACCGATTAATGGCATGAACAAATAAATACAGTGTATATATAATATCAAAAAACTGTTGAGACTGAACGGCAATCAAGGTTTAGACCTATGAGAAGCTGCGCTACCTGTTCTCAACTGATGTCATTGAATATTTAGAATCAAGAGAGGGATACACAATTGGTATCCAATAACTCGTACTCTTGGCCATGTGCAAAGCATTTGATACCGTAAACCACTCTATTTAATTTCAGGAAGTTGACAACGCAACATTTAAATTTTTCTCGAAATCACATGCAGATTATCTCGTCTTATCGAGCGGGTAGAACACATCAGCTTGTCACAACTGCCGAAATTTTGCTAAATCACTCTTAGTATTAAAAATAGGCGTTCACAAAGGCTCAATACCTCGGCAGCGCTACTAATTCTGTATCATTATGTTAATAGACTTGCCACTTGTCCTTCACTACACGCACTGCAATAGTTCCACGCTCTACGCTGATGACGTTCAAAGTTTATACAAGTCAAAATTTGGACACTTCCGCGCTGTATATAAAACTAATTGGTGATTTGGATCAAGAATCAATAAGCTGGGCATTCATAACAGATGGACTGAAACTCACATCCAACAAAATCTAAATGTCTATTAATTTCAAAAACAAATAATCACCAATCATTGACAAACATTCAAATAACCAAAATAACACCAATATACGATATTGGCAGAACTGGTACATAATCCTGGGTTCCTTCAATAGTTCGCTCACATTGGACCAACCTTTACACAAAAATATGGCTAAAACGTATAGAATGTTAAGTAGAGGAGGGTGAGAGGGAATGGAGGTTTAAGAGAGGAAGAATCACAGAAGATAAGGAAGGTAGGAGTAGGAACGCAGGAGCGGAGAGAAGTAAAGGGGAGGGAAGAGAAAGGGAGGAGTAGAAGAGATGAGGAATGGGAGGAGAGGAAGGGAGGAGTTATAAGGGGCTAGAGGTAGAGGAAAAGAGGAGGAAAAGGATAGGAGAGGAGTGAGAGGGGAGGGAGCGGAGGCAGGAGAGAAGAGTGGAAGAGAGTATGGAGACGGAGAGGTGTGGCGAGAAGGGGGAGGAAAGAGAAGAGCTAAGGAGAGCTAGAGAAGTGCCGGTCGGGAAGGTAAGGAGACGAGAAGGGGGTCGAGGAGAGAGAGGATTGGGGAGAGGAGGAAGAAGGAGTCGACGTGAGGGGCGTGCGCGAATTTATGGGCTGTACAATTATCTACACCGATGCAGATCAGAATGCTTTTGGCGAAAACGTATCTTGTTCTGCTCTTTTTTATGGAATAGAAATATTTGCAAACTGCAGTTGTGATGACAAACAAAAACTACTTGTAGCTTACAACAACGTTACGCGTTATGTCTTCAATAAGAGACGTTATGATCACATATCGTCGTTTTCGTACCAGCTGTTCAACATGAGTTTTGAAAACTTGATTCAATTCAGATGTTTACTTTTCTGCAAAAAATTATTTATAGTGCGAACATCATATATCTTCGAGAGGTTAAAGTTCCGCTCGATCAATCGAGGAAGAAAAATCAAATATTTACAAATATTCGAGAGCAACATTTCTGTATATACGTGCGTCCGTCTCTGGAACAATTCTCCAACCACAATTCAATTAATAAGCAACGCATTGCTTTTAAAAAAGAATTAAGATCCCATTTACAATAATCTTAATATTATACAATTTTTGATGTAATGTGTATACTTGTAGCATCACAAATCTGAACCAACTTTATTCTAATTCATACAAAATGCAACATAGGTATAATTAAGACTCATATTTAATGTTATATGTATTGAAATCTATTTATTTATTTTTTAATATCTAATAACACAAAATATATTGTTACTCGAATTAAACCTTAGTGCTCTCATATATAAGATTTAAATCTTGTTGTACTAAGGATCACCAAATATATGAATAAATGAAATGAAAATATATATGGGTACTATATCTAACATTGATCCGATTTTTTCCAAATTCAAATGCGTTCAGTCCTATGGCCAAGAAAACACGTTGTACAAATTCATCAAAATCGGTTAATAATTGCGAGCCGAATTCAGCAAACGCAAACGGACAAAATTAGAATTAGATACCGAAAAAAGTGATTTTAATGATTAACACTTTTTTAATTCTAATTAAGTAAATTTAATTAACATATTGAGAACTGTTTCGACTATTTACTATCAACTTCTGGGGATATAGACACTTTCTTAATAAGCATATATTAAACTCCATACATGAGTACATTCTGTATAGTATTCAATGGAATTATAATTCGACCTTTTTAAAGTAACGCACCTGGAATAAGGGGTATGACTCCTTTCAGATTAGTTGCGCATATATATCCTTGCCTCGATTACACTACTATGACCACGCAGGCCAAAGGTATTCTCTCATTTACGTGCAAAATGGGAGGGATTTTGACCAAATTTGCCGAGTTAGAAAATAATTCAGATATCTCTGCAAAATTTCACGTAAATAGGGAGAATAACTTTGGCCTCCGTGGTCATATGAGTGTTAATCCGAGGCATTAGTAAATGTTAAGAGGACAACCAATTACGATAGAGAAGATCCTCAATCAACTAACCATCTTTTTCGTGTACTGAACTTAACAAGAAATGGATACGCTAACAACTTTTATAAAAAACTATGTTATTTTCTATTATTTATATAAAATGTTACTTATACTGAACCAATTTATAAATTAAACAATGGTGTAAAATTAATTTTTATTACACAAAAAAATTTTGATTCAATCAGCGAAATTAATTGATCCAATAATTTTTTAATTGAAATGTCTTCAATCACGAAAATGATAGTATCAATCACAGTTTTAATTGGCATAGAAAAAATTCTTGATTAAAAAATTAATTGATGTCATTCAATTTTCAGATTAATTTTTAAATTGATTAATTAAAAATTTAATTTTTGATTATAAATGCAACCCAATTATTTTTTATTAAAAAGGTAATATTTTCAATTACTTTCTGAATTGGCTTAGAGTTTTTATTTGGATTAAGAAATGTTCATCACTTTTTTTAACTGACTTAGTCTTCTGAATTTGATTAAAAAGTTAATTCTATCAATTAATTTTTTAATTAAAAATTTTAAAATTTTCAATCATTGACTTAATTAACCTAATGTTTCTACCTTGATTAAAAAGTTAATTGTATCAATTAATTTATTAATTGAAAAAACATTCAACTTCAATTAACTTTTTAATTGGAAATATTTTGGTGATATTTTTTTCTGTGTACTCTTAATGTAAAACCAATTTAAAATTTTTATATTATAGAACTAATTTTTGCTAATTTTCGCCCTAACGACTCCTATGTTAATTTATGAATGAAATAATTTCATCGATTCTAATTATCTTGCTAATGATATTAGTAATTGCTTATGCGTTATACTTTCAATGTCCCATAATTCTACGACCGAAACCAGAGCAATGTCATTGTAGGCTAAGAATATTAACTAACAATAAACTGGACTCATATTGTTCATATAAACGCTCAAGCCTACATAATAAAATGGATAGAACTCTCGTATTACTTTTATTGAACTCTGTAACTAGAATAAATCTGTGTCGAACAAGTGCTACGCGTGCAATGTGCAATCATATTATATTTAAAATTGATCTAAATTGACTATGGTGAATATTCTAATGATTAATTAATAGGTTATGTGTGAGATCCGTACTTAGAAACAGGAAGTAGTCAGCAATTTGTATCATACAGTAAATTTCGTAAGATAGCTAACAGAAGACTTGTGCTATACGCAGAAAAAACAATATACCAATTTTTCGAATTAAAAAGTAATTGAAGTTGACAAATTTTTCAATTAATAAATTAATTGATACAATTAACTTTTTAATCATGATAGAAACGGATATAATTAATTAAGTAATGATTGAAAATTTTAACATGTTTTTTTGCTTATTTGTTTTTAATATTTAATTAAAAATGTATTTCAAACAATCATTTGTTAATCGCAATAAAAACTCTAAGCCAATTCAGAAAGTAATTACAAGTGTATATTTTTTAATTAATAATTAATTGGTTTTTGCAATCAACATCAATTAAATTTTTAATTGAATCAATTAACAATTTATTGAAAATTTGCTGAAAAAATCAAGAATTTTTCTAATGCCCAATTAAATAACGTGATTGATTAACTATATTTTCGTGATGAAGACATTTCAATTAAAAAATTAATTGGATCAATTAATTTTGGTGATTGATCAGAAAAAAAATTTTGTGTGTAGGACACACAGTTGCG
>PGFW01010181.1:20881-33949 GCA_003123925.1 Haematobia irritans | reverse complement strand
GAGCGATAACTAAGGTCTTCAACAATCTCACTGAAAGCTGCATGCCCTAGAGGGAAAAGCCAATGTGGAAACATGACCACCACATGGTGGAGTCTACGGAAATTTAAGGTAATATTGAGGAAAATCTGCTAGGAAAGTCTCTTTTTTAACAAGGCAAAGTCCACCAGAGCCCCTGAGGACTGGGACGCTTACAAGGAAGAATGAATCTGCAGAGAGGATACAAGCGAGAAACTGAGAAATCTCAGCATAACTCTCTGAATGCTTACTGCATCGCAGTAATTGAGAATACTCGAGCTTTCCAGACTACGGAAAGTGTTTTCTAAAGGCAGTCCACCAACCTTTTGCTCCAGTTTCTTAAAACATCGGAGGGCAATTGTGACAACGTCCAGTAGAGAGCTTGGAGGTACTAATTGGACACACATTTTTGCTGCGAAAATCAGACGGTTGAGAAAGCATGTACTGGACGTGCCACAGTTTATCAGCGGTCGTTTCCTGTCGAGAAATTATTGTATCGGAAAACCTAGAATAAGATCGGCCGCTAAATAGACTTTGACCAATTCAAATAACCCCTGGAGCCTGATGGAATTAGCTTCCGGCGGAGTTACAAGACTGTAACTGACAAAATTATCTCCCTGTTTGTCGGTGATATATTAAAGGATGTTATCAACTTATAACAAATATATCCCAGGAAAGTGGATGGGAAAACAAAAAGTCGTTTTCATTACTTAAAGCGGGAAATACCTGCTCACTCGAGGGCTGAAGGATTTCCGACCAATCAGCTTTATCATCAATTCACTACTTAAGACATATTGGAGAGGAATGAATAGATTTTTATCTTAGAACTAGCATCGATTTCAAAGTTTGTTCTCGAACGAACAGGCATGCATACTCGAAGGGCAGTCTACTGAGAACCGCATACTACATGGAACTAATCAGCTTTATTGAAGTAGCTACTATCTTGTCAAAGGAATACACAATCGCTGAGCGTTCTAGTAATAGCTCGAAGTGGCAGTTTCAATATATGTCACATCCGAGTCGATATTAAATGGATAGACAACTCTGAATTGCTGATCCAATTATATATCAGGCTGTTAGACCGAAACGTTGCTAATGAAAGAGTAACGATATTTCAGGCACGACACTAAGGACAAGCAAACATAACAAAAGTATGCTGAACATTAGGCACACCTTCAAGGAGGAAAGTTTCTATCAGCCTCTTCTTTGAATGTTATGCTATCTAATGCCTTCTGTTACTCTTAGAAAAAGAAAAGGAATAAAGTGGTGGCATACGGCAGATGATGTAAGCTCTGGCAGTCAGGGGGAAAAATTCCCATCACATAACAGAGCAATATTATTCAGAGGGACCTCCGGATGACTGAACAATGGGCGAAAACATGTCTTGAGAAATCCTGCAAAGAATAGAATTATTAGTACAGTATCGCAAGGCTCTCCGGGTTAGGCCCTATCCTGTAGTATGTGAATTCCCTTTGGTGAGTTGTGCAATAATACCTTAGGCGTTATTTTTGAACAGGGGAAGCTGAAACTATTAAGCTTTAATATTGAAAGAAAGGGCGATGGAAAGGCAAACTGTACTTTGTTACTTCTGTGCAAAGAATAGGCAAAAGAAGTAAGGTGGGACTTAAAAACCAAAATGGTGCATTGGCTATACACGGCGCAGTGATTATGACTATTATATTGCTTATATGGTGTTGACTAGTCTGGTTGGCCGCACTCTCAGAAAGACTCGACGTATTAGATAAAAGTTCAGCGAATATGCGTGTTGTGTATATTTCAGTCGCATTCAGCAAGACAGTGAACAAAATTCCTTAATGTACAATGCAGTGTCAATCTATTGCCTTTTAGGACATTTTTGGCCAAAACAGTCAGCTGACAAACAATCGGCTGTGCGTTGGCCGCGAAACTAATCGGCTGTGGTCGGAAAATGGTTACGCGTCACAGTTCGTCCATCAAAAATAATGTCCAGCAATTTGCTAACTAGGTGGTATACACTTTGGCGAGTCCACTTTTCGACAAAAGTTATGAGACTCTAAATCCCCACAGAGTGAGGCGTTGGTGCACACAGAGCCCGGGGAATAAAGAATTATATTTAGCATTTCTCACTGATGGCTCCAAATATGGATGGACAAGTGGTTTCCGGAAGTTATATTCTAATGACTGGAACTTCAAAATAGCGAAAAGATTACCTAAAATCACTTCTTAGTGTTTTTTTTCAGCGCTGAAATATTAGCAATAAGAGAGGTGGCGAATTGGCCTGAAAGTAATGTTCCAAAAAAAGTGTGGCATTAATATATTACTCAGACAGTCAACCTTGCAATAAATCTTCTCGAGCTCTGGTGTTTGCTCACCTCGAAAATCGGCTCATTCGATTTGCCGCAAATGCTCTCAATGAGATTGGCCTGTAGCAGTACCAAAGTATTTCCAACTTCTAGAATATGGGTTGTCTGCCCATAAGGAACTATACGGGAACTGCCGAAGCAGTGTGAGTTGGCAATGGTAGGGACTACCTTAAACATATTCTCAGGGGAAACTAGAATTTGTTGGTATGCCCCTAGCTACCTGCAAAGCTCATGCTGGCTGGTATAGGCATGTTTTATGAGGGCAAATGTTCGATGGAGAATTTGCTATAGGGTGGTAAACGACACATAGCAATAGGCCCCATGTTCAACTTTAAAACCGCACACTAGATAATGCTAATGCTTCTCGAGGAGTCAGGTATCAACTTCCTTGATATCTGCTATAACGGGTCGCTTGCCTGAATAGGAGAATTTTGCAAATAAAACTATTGAGCGCGCTGAAAGTATAATGACTATTGTAATGTAGCTGTCTGATGCGGAGAGAAAAAAGAATCAATTTAAACACCTCTTGTGTGAGGTGTCCTAGCATTTTGTGTAAAGCGCAAGGCAACTTTTAGAGAGCATATAGCTTCAATTACTGGCGGATCATGAATACGTTACTTTAAGCAGTCTGCTAATAATTTTGGAACAAATCTGGTTGAGTTCAACCACAAAGAAAAATAATCAGAGGTTTCAGCGTTAATAAACTAAAAGTGCCCATAATGATTATAGGTACTTTAGTAATGTGGTATGCAACAATGTGACTGAATAGTCTTAAGGTTGAGCCCTGAATCTTAATCGGGCTGCGCACCTTTAACCTAACCCTAACCTTAACACTACCGCCGCATTACATGAGAATTTCTTAACTTTGGACATTCAGAGCACTCGGCAGAAATCACATTGTGTTCAATACCGCTTAGGGCCATCACAATGATTGTGTTTAATTAGATCAGTCGGAATATTCGCCAAAGTCGTGCAGTTCTGAAATTGATTGCTTAATTGTAGTCGCTATATCAATTTAAAGAGAAACAACACCTTGCGAATGATCCCCATACAAATTTTTGAGCTAAAAAGTTTTCACAATTGGTTACGTAACTACTACTCGAGAACAAGATCCCACGGAGACCTCTATTTACCCAAAAGGGCTACATAAAACCATGTTATAATTGCTTCCAATCAGTCCAACTATCTCATCTATCAGAGCCAAATTCATTTATCCCGAAGTTAACGGATGCTAATTTGCTGACTTCCCTTACCTACTTTATTCTATCGAACTAGAGGACTCTTCACCTTGGAGAACCATGGTTGCGGATATATTGCGTACGTGGCCTGTTGAGAAGGTATTTGCGTGACCACCACCATACATTTTCAAGGTCCGAGGAGAAAATTATCGCACAACTAAAACAGTAAAATGTCATGCTTTCTTAGTCCCATCAATCTTTTGAAAGTTTTCTTATGCTAAATAATTGTTAAAGGTTTCTTCACTTTGTTTTTCCAATATGTCCAACAGGTTTTTCAATAATATCATGTCGGCTTCTCGGAGGCTGTGGTAATTGGTTTTCTGGTGTTCTATATAGCAAGTATTACGCTTACAATATGGGAACGAATGCTTGTGGTATTATGCTTATCATATTATCGATGTGTTACAAACGAGAATGAACAAAGTCAATATACCCCCAATCATAGTGGTGCAAGGTATTAAAAAATTACGGACCCAAACATTAATATGTTTTGTAAACATATATGTCGCAAACAATGATTTATGCTTAGTTCATTGACGATTATATGCTTGCAAGTAATAATGTGCTAAATAATTTGAGTTTCCAAACATATAAATTTTTTACACGAAACATGAAAAAAGCATTAGTTTTCGTCCGTGTTAGAGTTTTATACAGCTCCCAATAAATTCGAAGTAATAAAATGGTAAATTTTTTTTTGTCTACACGATGGTGAAGGGTTTAACATAGTCGGCCCTGCCCAGCTTTAGACTTTACATACTTGCTTAACGATAAAAATTCATCCAAAGTGAAAGTTCAAATGTCAAAAGTCGACATTTATAAAATTTTAAAATGACGAAATTGAGTTTGTTAAAGCTTTATTCGGTGATATATGCTCGACTATCAAAAAACCCCTTATCATTGAGATAAACCTAGAATCGTTCTTCACTCACTGATAATGTTTGTTAATAGGAAACATGTATGTAATGCTGCGCAGAACATGGTAATGGAGTTTAGTTAAATATTACATAGAACTTAAAAATTAATCCTGCAGATTTGTTGCAATTGTTGCTTAATTTAAAATAAAGCAATGACTTATATTGAAGAATTCATTTAACTAATCCGACAATTGCAACTATATTCCACAACATACAAGTGAAGTCTTGACTAGCCATAAATGAATTGTATATCCTGTAAGACTTCACCATAGTGACGTAGAGGCAATCCACAACATAATGGAAAATGCGTTTATCCATCCACTTAAGTCAGCATAAACGGATGTTAACCATGGTAGTGTGTATGTATAAAACGATTCACAAATACCACCATATATCAGCACACATCCGCACATTCTCTCTCTCTACCCATGCTTAATGACTAATTTGGTTGTGGGCCAATTGTTCCTTGGTTGACTAACTTGCTTAGTTGAACATTAAATGGAAGGCCAGTTGGGGAGGGTAAAGAATAGGGTTTTTTTGGGGTCGAGATCCAGGGAATTCCCGGGAATTTGCTATTTTTTGCTTCCGTTTTCTTCCCGGAAATTTTCTTTACAATATTTTATATATAATGGAGGGTTTTATAAGGCAAATTACAGTTGAAATCTTGTTAGATTGGATTTTGGAAGTGTAATGTGAATGACTATGGTACTAAGTTGTAGTAGTTGCCTTGTGGGACATACATAGTCGTGAGTTCTAGGCCCAGATTCTAACGGTCTCATGTTTCTGCAAACCGACATTCCGGTTGACTGAGTAAACCTTTATAAACAACTGAACATTTTAATTTATTTAATCCACTTTTGCAATTGGATACTTTCAAAATTCCATAATTATTGTAAAGATGTTTTTATGAAATATGAAAATTCCAACCTTTATAAAGATAGTTAATTTAATTTCAAATTTATTCCTTGAAATTTTTTAAAATTGGGGTTTAAAGCCCTTATTTATAGGGTATACGACAACTGAAATCTACACGATGAAAAAGATGTTTTTCCTATGTATTGGCTATAAACATTATATGTTTGGAAACAAATTCTTTAACACAACTATTCTTGAGTGCAAGCATATAACTGTTCATAAACTAGCATAACATGTGTGGGACATATATGTTAATATGTTAGAACATATAATGTTTGGGACATAAAATGTTTGTAAATATAATATGCTTGGTATGCAAACATATATTAATTTAGAAATAGCCTATATTTACACAATATATGTGTTTAGTAGCTTGAGAGCGCTATTTAACAGGGAGCGATATTGAATTAAGTTGGTGGTTGTTGCTTGGTTATTAACAAAATTTAACATTTTATTTTTCTTGGGCAATTGATCAGCTACTTCTTTGATCCTTACAAACTGTGGGTGGTCCGTCTGGTTCGATCCCGTCCGGCAAAGGTAAATTAAAATAAAATAAAAAATCATACAATTTGAATAATTTCTTTTAGGACAATGTTGTATAGCAGAAAAAGGCGCATCTAAGAACTAAAAAAATCTCGTGAAGTGAGAAAGATGTGGGGAATATAAATTGGGCAGAACAAAATTTTGAGCATTCAGGTCGAAACATATTGCTTGTTAGAACTATATTACTGTTTTATTTTGAACTAATTCATTACGATTTGGTAAATATATAAATAAATAAATAAAACTTTTGAGCAGCAATATTGTTTGGGAGAATTTTTTTAAGCATATAATATTTTTGGGTGCAAAATGTTCCAAACGATATATATGGTCACATAAAATAACATAGTTGTTTTTCTTGGAAGACAGCACATTATTGAATTTGGATGCAAAAATACAAAATGTTTGAATTAGACTACCCAAACATATATTGTTTAACTAATACTGCTTTCAAACATATTATATATTGGAAGACGATCAAACATTATAAATGTTTTGGGCATACCCAAAAATGTATATGCTTGAAGCAAAATATGTTTGGGAGTAATATTTACAAGAAGCGATTTTTTTATGAGCGGTGTAGTTAAGTGGAATTTTGGAAGTGTAATGTGAAATGTTCGTATACAATGGTAGTGGTTTCCTTTTTGGGATATTGACTGAATGTGGCTATTTATTGCACCCGTTTAACGATGGTGAACACGAAAATAAGTTTCTTTCATTTCCAAACATTTTTTTAGTGTTACAAAAAATCCACTATATGCTAACAGTGTCTTCCGAAAACTATACCGAAAACGCTACCTGACATCGTTTTGTATTACAAAATATTTCGTATTTTAGTATGATTTATGGCTGATGTAAGAGAATCAAACATAAATATATATTGTTAGTTTGTTCCAGAGAGGCGCCTTATACCGAGCTTTAAGGCTATTCTAATTTATTCAAATGTTCTAAATGATTCCACATCAAAGGATGTTTCCTTTTGAACGGGATCCCTCGGGAAATTCGAAAAAGTCCCCGCATTTCCCTGAGAATGCAAAAAAGTCGGGGAAAAAGAAAACCTTAAGCTATCCCAAATTAACTATGACCGATACACTCAAAAATTTACATAAAACGTTTGGGAAATCGGGTAACGTTTCGTTACATCGTTTTTGAGTTTTCTTCCAAAAGTTCAAACATTTAATGCTCAAAACAAAGTATTGTTTGTATTTTTTCTACTGGCAAACAAGTATATTTTTATTCGATAGTCTTGTGCTTGCCGATTTTCCGTTCGGATCAAAAATTAAGAATTTCATAATATCTAATATAGCGATTTTTAATTATTTGTTTACAGAAAAAGAACAGTTGAAAGAACAAAGATCAGCAGAAATAGGTCATCCCAATTTCACAAAAACTTACATTAAAAAAATTATTTCTTTCTGTAAGTTATATGTAAAAATATATCGTAAAACCTTAATTTTTTCAGGCAAACCCGACATAATTCGGCTTTAAGAAGAAAAAATTTTCTTTATTGCCTTAAATTTATTTATCATTGTTTGGTTAGTATTTTTCAAACCAATCTCATATTTTATACGGAGCTTAGTTTATTTTTGTTCAGTGTACACAATTTTGAAATAAAAATTAATTTATAACATATCTCTAATATTTTTCTTTTTCTTTCTATTTTCAGGTAAATTAATGTTTGTATTATGAAAATAAATTATAGCGTATGTTATTAATGCACAACACATTATATAAGAGCATGTTGAATAACGAAGTTAAACAAAATTGCACCACTTATTAATAAATGGGTTCAGATAAGAAAAAAATAAGACCAAAGAAAAAACTATAAATATAATTTTGAAAGATTGATGTGCGAGATAAGAAGCAAGAAAATGTGATCATTTAGATAAATCATATAAATATTGTTGGTTCAGGTTGGCTCTTGATGCTTCGCATTATTTCATAGATGAAAAAAAAAGTTAATCGGCTTCTTCAGATATAGCGAATTGAATAATATTAATACTTTACATTTTGGTGTAATAACTTCGCATTCGTTTATTTTGAGGTCAAGAGATCTTATGACAATATTTTTTAGAGTGGTGGCTAGATGAATAGCTCGAGTATTTAATATAAACACAAAAGAAACTTCATTACCCCAATCTCAATACAGTTTACCATACAAATCCTGGTATCAGCACAGAGCTATTTGTTCATAATAACTCTGGTTACATGACTTTCGATATGTCGTACCCACGCAAAATATTATGACTTAGCAATGTCTGTATATAACTTTCTTGTGTAGGAAGCTGACAAATAAAATTGTTCGATATCCATACAGGTGTGGTTGAAATAACTAAAAAACATGAAATTGTTTGGCAAAATAAATAAAACAAACAAATTCTCACACCACAAAGACCAAAATAAAACAAACTAAGTCATGAAAAGTTAAAGATCGGGATTGCATGCATCATAAATTGATTATGATGCAATCCGGGTAAATGTTTTCCCAAATGGATCTTTTTGTCCGAAGGCGAAACGTTTTGTCCGAAATTGGAAACGTTGAAGACAATCAGACATTGAATTCAATTGAGGTGAGCATACCGCGTCAGTTAATCAAATTGTTGAAAGAATTTGTTTTGTTTTAATTGATTGAAATGACGCAAAAGTGTTGTATATTTTTATGGCTATGAAAACTTAACCATCAAACCAATATGGTTTTCGTGTTGTTAAAAACAAAACAGAACAGTTAATATTTGAGATTATACGAATTTTTTAATTTAAGTTGATTTGCAGTCAAAATATCGCATAAAATCAAATTTTAAATGATCTTTCAACTTTGCCTTCTATTTTGTAAGCCTATAGTAAATCGTTTGAATGATTTATACTGCTAGAGTAAGTTTGGCAACCACTTTTCATTGCTGGACAATCGTCATCACACCAACGGAGCTACATCCGAGGAAATCTAAGTTGCAATCTGATCTGGCTAAAATTTGATGTCGACGTCAAAGGTATGCATTCAAAATATTCTGGCGTAAATAATTTATATGTATCCCCTATTAAATCAGTCGCCGTGACTTGGGGAGGCCTCATGGAAAAACATTGACTTCCAGGCAGAGAAAGGTCGCCAAAAAAATAATGAATGTTCTTTTTTCGCATGCCGGAAGTGTGTTGCAAAATTGCCTGCAGAAACGATGATTTAACATGGGCTTGTGTCAATAGGTTGGATAGTCTCCATTTTACAGCCGTTGCACAGAATTTGCATCACTTCTTTAGGTGTGATACCGAATTCAATGTTTTGGATGTAAATTAACAATTCTGTGATATATATTGGTTAAAATAAATGAATTTTTATAATTTTTTTATCCCCATTTTACCTGGATTCAACGCTTGTCGGAAATGTTTTGACCTTAAATTATTTAAAAATTCAACAATTTTTTTAGATTGGATTTAGCATTTTTGTCGAACAAAATTTAAATGATTTGTACTATTTTATGAATCTTCTCTGGTTTTTAAACCTATTTGAAAAAAAATTTAGATTAACCCATTAAAAGTATAAAAAACAAGTTATAAAAAATGAATTAAAAGAACTTTCCATGGGTAGTTTAAAGATAAAGAACATGCATTGGGAGTGCATCTTCTGGAAGTGCTTTTAAAGGCACAAGCCTTTGGAAAGAACTTCCACATTTTTTTACTGGGTTCTCGTAGGTACCTACGGAAAATGGATCAACCACAGAACAGGATACGGACTAGTTCGCTGGTGTGTATGTAAAAAACCAGTCCCAGTTCTGGTCAAACTGCTATGGCGGGGACGCAGTCCCTTAACCTGGGTTTGTCATTGACAGGGGTAAAATTTACATTTTAGGACGTGCTCTTGGACTCATCCCAAAGGACACGTCTTTGGGACAATTTAAAGGCAGGAGCATCTGCATAAGACAGATTCAGGAAGGCAGTCTCGGGCAAAATTTTTTTTTTTTCTCTTAGAAATCTGTTTCAAATTTGGGCATCCCAATTGAAATATGTCGAACAAATAAGGTTATATCTGCAT
The DNA here is from genome assembly GCA_003123925.1 of Haematobia irritans. Classification (NCBI taxonomy): domain Eukaryota; kingdom Metazoa; phylum Arthropoda; class Insecta; order Diptera; family Muscidae; genus Haematobia; species Haematobia irritans. The sequence goes on along the minus strand of PGFW01010181.1, from coordinate 23,961 downwards.
AATTTTATTTCACTAATCCGAAAATGCTTGATATTAAAATTTTATGGCTCTATAAGATTTTAAATATCAAGCGGTACGGAAATAAATATATCCGCCTACGGACATTGGTGTCAAGTTGCCACTGACGGATTATCACAGAACTGTCTGTGTCGCAGTTGTTGCAATTTTAATCAGTCGTTTTATTTTTTTTTTTTTTTTTTTTTTTTTTTTTTTTTTTTTTTTTTTTTTTTTTTTTTTTTTTTTTTTTTTTTTTTTTTTTTTTTTTTTTTTTTTTTTTTTTTTTTTTTTTTTTTTTTTTTTTTTTTTTTTTTTTTTTTTTTTTTTTTTTTTTTTTTTTTAATTTATTTTTTTTTTTTTTTTTTTTTTTTTTTTTTTTTTTTTTTTTTTTTTTTTTTTTTTTTTTTTTTTTTTTTTTTTTTTTTTTTTTTTTTTTTTTTTTTTTTTTTTTTTTTTTTTTTTTTTTTTTTTTTTAATTTTTTTTTTTTTTTTTTTTTTTTTTTTTTTTTTTTTTTTTTTTTTTTTTTTTTTTTTTTTTTTTTTTTTTTTTTTTTTTTTTTTTTTTTTTTTTTTTTTTTTTTTTTTTTTTTTTTTTTTTTTTTTTTTTTTTTTTTTTTTTTTTTTTTTTTTTTTTTTTTTTTTTTTTTTTATTTTTTATTTGCCATACTCGCTTGATATTAATAAATCTTAGAGGCAATTAAGTTTTAAACATCAAGTATTTTCACATTTAATGAAATAACCATTATTGAATAACTATTGTTCGACATAACTGGGTATTTCAAAGTATTTTTTTTATTTGCGGGTTCGACCGAATTCGTTATGGACGATGTGCGACCAAGTTTGCTTTTTTTTTTTTTTTATTTTTGATGGCTGTAGGACATATACTAACGTACCAATTTTTCCCAAACCGGCATGGATGAATTTTGCTTCTGCTTTAGAGGCCGCAAGCAATCGGGGTGGTATCGGTTTATATGGTGGCTATAAAAATTATGGACGATTGAGCCATTTTTGCCATGGCATTAAGACATATAACTATCACCATGTACCAAATTCAGCCGGAACGGAATGAAATATGCTACTCTTATAGGCTCTCGCAAGCAAATCTGGGGGTCACGTTGTATATGAGGGCATACGTAAACGTGTCCAATATGGCCCATTTGCAAATACCAATACGACCTATCATCAATAACAACTACTTATGCCAAGTTTTCAAGTCGATGGCTTGTTTCGTTCCGAAGTTAGGTGATTTCAACAGACGACGGGACGGACATGACTTTAGATCGACTCAGAATTTCAGTCACGATCCAGAATATATATAACATTACTTTATGGGGCTTAGAGGGCAATATTTCGATGTGTTAGCAAAGACCATGGTGGAGGGCTAATAAAAATGAAAAATTTGATAAATCATCCTACTTTCAAGCTTATTAACGCTCATATTGTAATGTTTACAAGCCAACAAAGCCTTTGCATCTCCGTTGATTTTGAAATGAAATAATATTCGTGATAATAATTCGCAGACGTAATGATTGTTTTATTTTGGCTGAAAAGCAAAAGTTTAGCTATTTTATGAGCTCTCGACCGCAGAATGCAGAAAAAATGTTTGAGTATGCACACACACATGCGTTAAAAATGATACTGGTAGTCGTTGTCAAAAGGCACGGTAGGTAACTAACATAATAATCAAAAAAAAAGATATACAAATAACATGAACATCACCTGAACTGCTTTGTAGTAGCATATCAATGAATCAAATGAAATATAAAATCTAACAAGTTCCAATGAGCAGCAGGTCTTGCACCAAAAAAAAGGTAGACTGCGAAAGACGCATAGGAGTTTTCTCTCATGTGCAAACATGATGAATTTTCGAAACATCGTATTCTCGACCAGAATATCTGACCGTCGCAGATGGCTAGATAATTTGCATTACGAGCTAATCATATTTAGAAAAATTTCTTGAATATGTTTCTTGGTAAAAGGGTAACAAAAAAAATCCGGCTGACCGTCGCGATTTTAGATTTATATACTTGTTGAATATTTCTAAACTATGTGTAAATAAATATATGCTTGTTGTATTCAAATATAAATATATGCAAATTACATCTTAAAGGTGCAAAAGCCATTTAGAATTATTACCATAATGAGGTGGCCCAAACAAAGAAACTCCAACATAACAAAAGTTATTTGTCTGAGTATAATTCATGTTAATGTCCCGCACGAATGGAATAAATCATTTTTTTCTGTTGAGTCTTCAATTCGTAAACAATTGGAAATGGAGATTGAATGGAATGTTTGTTTGGTGGTGATTGGCATGCCACTTCTTTTGGTGGTATAAGATGGGATTATACCACTACTCCCTACCCACCTAATCAGTTGGGGTCGTTAGGTTTTGTATCGTCTGAAGACTAATCATCAGAGATCATTGACTTTTTCTTGGCTTTTATGCTTTCGAATATTCCCCATTTCGGAGTCTTCAATAGTTATTCTAAACAGGGACCTAAAGGTAATTACGAATGATGACCAATAATCTGGCAGAAATTTCATATTTCATTAATTTTCTCATCGCCATGGGTGTTTTTTTGGATGGAAGAATAGATGAAAATATGCCATTATTTAAGGTTTATACGTTTTTCTCTTCTTCCATTACTAATGATGATCTATTGTGGTATTGCGGTATTTGTTCGTTAATTTTTTTTTGGTCTCATTAGAATTATTAATGTTCCTCCATGGATGCCTGTTTGGAGGGTAAGATAGTTCATGAGGAACAATGAAATATTTTGAGCATTACGAAAACCTAAAAAAGTATTTGATATGATCGCATTCACATTGAGTTTTGTGCAGACATCAATGCTCCCGTTAATGAGATTTTCATCATTATTAATTTGAAATTATTTTGAAATTCTTGATGTATTTCCTATACAAGTAAATATGTCCGGGTTTATTTATATATGCTAATTAAGAATTAAAAGTTATGAAAAATACCTTTGTGGTTCGATGGGTAGATTAGGTATGGAGGGAGACATTTATTTTAGGCTCCCTTTAACTATTCAGTTGTGAACTTATCTATTATCAATGAGTGCTGG
>PGFW01010181.1:0-12605 GCA_003123925.1 Haematobia irritans | reverse complement strand
TATTATCAATGAGTGCTGCCTATATTCTATTTTAGCTGAATGGCAAGGGCCTCCTTTCTATAGGCGAGTCGGAAACGTTATCTCACATTGCGGTAAACCCCTCTGAGATGCTGTGAAAAACTGAGAAATATCGCCAGCATTACTGAAAACAGATAATCCAGCGCATTTTGGTGTTCGATGGAAACTGGTGTTGAACCCATAACACTTTGATAATTATTATTTTTATTTGATAAAAGAATTCGTATTTTGAAGGGGAAAAATGGAGTTAGAAAATGCAAAAATGTTTTTAGCGTCATACGAAGTTCATGATGAATGCATTTTTGTAAAAATATACAAATTTAAAAACTATACCAGCTGATGGCCTCAGTTGCTAAAGCTTCCTTCTATTTTTCCATACTCATCTTATATTCACTATAAGTTTAGTATAATTTAAATAAATAATAAATAAAATAAAAACTCTAAACCGTTTCGTAGGAATTACGAATTCAGTAAATATTTCTGCTTCATTTTTGTATATATTTTTTTTCTATTTTTTAGTTCATTTTAGTAACTAATTGGCTTTAATACCCTAGAGGGTTCACTCTTTTTATACCCTAAACACATAGTGGCCAGGATATACATAACTTTGATCCTGCCAAAAAATGTGCCTATCATGAAATATGATTTTAGACCCCATAAAATATAATACGATCGACTTCAGAATCACCTCCTGAGTCGATCAGCGCTGGTGCCCGTCCGTCCGTCCGTCCCATGTATGTTAACTCCGTATTCTCCCGAAGTTTATAAAATAATCATCAAGATTATGTTTGATTCACGTCATCTTATAAGGCTACCTTTAGTATGTTATAATGAAAAAAAATTGTCATATTCGGGTTCAGGTTCGCGAAAAATGGTGTCGCAATTAACAAAGAATACCCTTGTGTTTTTTTATTTTTTTCTGCTGCAGCGATAACGGTTACAACTAAGTGCATTGAACATCCAATGTTCTGCTCGTCATATGACGACGCATGAGAATATGGTTAGTATGCCAAATTTCATCGAAATCGGTTCAGTTTAGATTATAGCTCCGCATATATACTGTATCGACCGATTTGTCGGCAAATTTGGCCATAAGTTCCCGTTATTTATCAACCGACTCTTACTCAAAGTTGGCCAAATGCTAATTTTTAATAAGTACTTATTTTATTACCTGTAAAATATCATTTCAATCGTTCAAGATTTAAGATATAGCTTCCATATATGATGTAGCACCTAAATTGAAAAATTTGTCCATACACTAAAAAAAATATGACCTAAAATATTGGAAGATTATGCAACTTAGAATTATTAAAGGACTTCAAAATTTACCGGCAATGCTAGGACAAAAATTCTTTAAATATAAGAATTTTAGATTAAATAGAAAAGTTTATGAATTCCTTTGCTTCAAAAATTTTTTTCATTAAATTTAGGACACAAATCTTGAAATTTTTGCCCCTCCTGTGTAAGTTGTAGATGCTTTCGAAGTGAATGGCAAATGTTCGCTAAAAATAAAGAAAAACATTTTTGATGTAAAAGAATGATCGTCTTTATCTGCATCTGACTATACTGACAGTTCTTTTTCAAATTAAGATAAAAACGCTTCAAATATTAGGCTAAGACTTATTTTTAAAGGATTTGCATCTTGGTTAAAGTTTTTTTGGCATTAAGAAAACAGTTTTACTTTGAAATACTTGGCATAATTTGATTTTGAAAAACGGAATTTTTTGTACTGAATAACTTTACTAATATATCGCAAAACAGAGAATAAAAATTCGATGAATGCGATCTGTATCCAATTTTAATTTTAATCGATCCTAGAATTTAAAAGCCAGGGGAGGTCCTAAAAAAGTGTCTTTATTTTAAAGAAGCCGCATCTTTGCTCGGAATGCAATAACCAAAATCCTTAAAGGAAAGCAAAATCTTTGGATCCAAGTAAACTTTTTTTGTAGAGTGTAATAAACGTTATTTTTCTCACCATGGCCATTCATTTCTTAGCAACACGGTTAACACTTCTTTGGTATCAATCAAACCTGGGAAATATCAATCCAAATCGGTTTAGATTTATATATACGCTCCCATATGTATAACATGCTGAGTTTCCAAATATGGCCATAATACTTTTATTTAATTAACACAATGCTATCTCAAGTTTAAATTTTTATATTTATCCGATCGTATTTAGAGCTTGCACAGTGTAACTCTTTTATAATAATATTACATTTTACCCGAAATTTTTGATTTGATTACCCACACTAATTGAGCGATTTTCCTTCTTTTTTTAATAATGGACTCAATATTAGTTATACTCGTGATAAAAACCCATAAAAATGTACCCCTAAGTTCTTAAATAGGAGAAATTGCGGTTTTATCGCCTAAAACTCTATACCAATTGGGGTTTACCCCGCAGAAATGTACTATGTTTTACTAACTCGTACTTAAGATAGGGTTGGTTTAGGTATTGATATGTCTGCCCCGCTCGACTTCCTACTTATTTTACTTGGCTTTGAGTTTAATTTTAATTTTACTAAAGCCTAGATTTAAAGCTGGCATTGACTTCTGAAAGTTTCTTTATTTAAAGAAGTGGATCTTTAACTCGGAATACAATACAAGATCCTCAATTGAAGGGTCAACATAGCTTTGATCAATGTAACTTTTTTTTGTTTGAGAATTCGTATAACAATGAATGAAACATAACCAATTATTTAAATAAGGAGATACATCATTTAAAAATATAGACGATTAATTAGAAATAGACATTAAAATACAACCTAAACTTTAATCACAATTAAAAAAAATAATATTTAAAATATTGATTTAAAATCTTAACAATAATCCCAGACCAAAACTTAAAATAAATAAATAAATATATTAATTTCCAAGAACCTGACATCTCACGAAAATAAAACAATTGTTTATTCTTAAAAAAAAATACATATCGTATTTATAGATAATCCAAACATTCATTGAACTAAATGTTCAAGAGTTGTCTTAATTTGAGATTGTCTTCCGCATTTTTAACACTGAAATTGCCATGATTCTTATAAGCACTTATATTGTTGTTGTTTGCGTTAGTGGTATATGAGGATGTGTATTACAAATGACAACCATTAATTATTTTTGGTGGTTTGAAATGTAATGCAATTACTGCTAATTTTCGGTCTTATAGCAAATGACATAACATACACATAGATTTTTTGCTGAATTTTATTGGAACAACATATTAATTAATTTATTTTGTAAGTTTCGAAAATAAGCGATTATAGCCAGCACACGTGAATAGTTTGCAGAGATAAATACGAGATACATTTCAAATGAAAATTTTGTTTCTTGTTTTCAAAAAGAAATACAAACCAAGAGAGTGTGGTGTATTAGAGGCGAAATATCGAAAGTATATTTCAGTGGTCAGAATATAATTTTTGGCTTTTAATGATCTTCTGGAATGGGAATTTAGGATAATGGCTTCTTAAAATTTAGGAAAAATCAACATATAAAACAAACGGCCAATATTAGGCTGTTTGCGTACTTTACCAATAAAAACTTATGCAGTAAAAAACTTGCAAGAAAGAGTAAAAATGGATAATTACTGCTCGCCTCTAAAATTAAGCAGAAAATGTACGCTTGAAATTTCGTATTATATATTACATGCTCTATTGTTTTCTACACGTATGATTCGTTTGTTTTATTAAAAAAACGCGCTGGTATTATAGCTACCTGCTGCAAGTTTTTTACCGAAAAAAATTCTCTAGGCTAAAACTTGAATTTCTTATTTCTCAAAGGTTCAATTTATTCTCATCTTTTATGTTTTTTTTTGGGCGTCAACTAATATCGCCAACGCAAAAAATGTGCACTAAAGCCAATTTAACTCTTATTTTGTTCATGGAAATTATTATGTTGTCGGAAGTTTCCCTTGACTTTAAAAATTTCCTTGACGTACTTACGATAAATATCAAAAAAGGGAGAAAAACTAAAGCACAACTGAGGGCAATTTGTTCAAGTTATAGTTAATTCATATATTGCGAGGGATAATATGGCACATAAGCTCAAAAGAAGTGTCTTTCATATTTTTACAATTCAATTTCGAGGAATGTTTGCAATGCATTTTTGCCTAGAATCGAAATCGCGAATAAAGATTTATGAAAATTCAGTTCCGCCACAAATATATCGGAAATTTCTTAAAATTTTAAAATTTTTTCCGAAAATACGCAACCATCTTATGAACTTGTGTACTGCACAAAGTCATTTTTCTGACATCATTGAACTGCATTTATTTTCTTGCAGACTTAATTATTGTGAATTTACATATTTACTTATTTCTTGTGCAATCTGTGTGATTTATTGGCGCTTGTAATACAAGTTTAGTTAAAATTTCCTATAATTTAATTTTTTTTGTTAAAATTAACAATTTCCCTGTCCTGGTGGGATCCCGTTTTTTTGAGTGCACGTTACTCGACAGAGCTATTGTATGTTGCTCAGGGTTGGCTGCTTCGCAAACTGTACTTGTGAATACTGTGACACACAGTAAGTTATTGCACACTAAACATTTGTTTAAAACCACATTTAATATCTATTTAAATTAAAACAAGTGAAGATAAAGTTAGAAAGTGGCGGGTGCGTCCGACTATATCATTATCCCTAAAACCACCATTACAGAAATTAAGTAAATCATAAGCAATTTGTGGGGTAACATATAGCGTCTGGGAATAAACCGCAAGTGATATTAAGAAAAAATAAGGTAGCATGCTTGGGTGCTTGTGTCATCTGACTATTAGTCATTCAGCAATGTGCAAGGGAAATGTTTCGGTTTACACTCTACAAGGACAAAAACAGTTCCTACTTTCGCCATACATTCCCAAACAAATTTTCCCTAACTATATTTTTCCGTTAAATTAAAAAACTTTTACAAAACAAAAAATGGTTGTAAGTAGTTTTATTTCTTAAAACATAATATGCTTACGTATATAAACTTAGAATAAGAATTGTATTACCTACCACGGTTGCTCACAGTTGGTTAGAATTCTACCAAATTAGTAATTTTTGTCTTAATATCTCTTTAAAAAATAAAATTTTGGAAAAAGTTTTCTATAAACAATTTTGTGAAGAAATTTTTATAGAAATAGAGAAATTTTGACAATAAATTTATCTATAGAAATAAAATTTTGAGAAAAATTCATCAGAAATAAATTTTGAAATTTTTCTTATAGAAATAATGATTTTTGAAAAAAATTTCTATAGAAATAAAATAGTGACAATATTTCTACAGGAATAAAGTTTATCCACACTTGTGTAAAGAATCAAGCCTTGCCGGCTTCTTAATTTCCTCCTCTAGAGCACCAAAATTAAAATCGTTACAAATTGTTCGTCGAGTGAAAATGGTCCTACATTGTGGCCGCTAGCGATCCTACAAGACGCTAAAATATTAAAAAAACCCGTTAATATAGGAATTTCCAACTACTTCTAGCAACACTGGCTTGTGTGATATTGCCCTACGAGCTAGTTATTGCCACTAATAATTGCAGACCAATTATGTAAAAGAGAAAAAGTCTGTTATAATTAGTATGGGTAATAAATACAAATTTGTTAAAATCGAGAATATTCTTATGTAGAGCAACAAGTACGTTAAGTACGATCGGCTAGTATAGTCAAATGAATATTTGGAGTAATATTGGGTTAATAATAAATACTATTGGACAAATTTGGCAAATCGAGCGATGCGATATATATGCGAAGTATTATCTAAATCTGTGCAAGATTTGAGTAAGATCAGTTTAAGAATAAATAATAAAGAAAGGAAAAAAGGCTGATGGTCAAAAATTAAGGTTATTGGGGCGAATTTTTCAAAAATCGGGTGAGTACATAATTGGAGCTAATATCCTACAATCTGAACCGATTCGTATTGAAATTTTGCAACATATAGTTAGTACTGTAGAGGGACTTGCGATCTAGCCAACTTTTAGTAAGATCGGTTAAATAAATAAGGAGTTCTATGGCCAGAATTTGGGAAAATCGGACTATACATATATATGTGAGCTATATCTAAATATGAAACGATTTCGATGATTTTTTGACATAATAGTTAGTGCTAGTAGAAGACTACATTTAGCTAAATTTGGGATAACGAATCGGTTGAATAAATTAAGGGTTTTTATGGTCCAATTTAAGAAAAATCGGCTGTAAAGGTATATTATGGGAGCTATAGTAAATCTGTGTAACCGATTTTCGATGAGTTTTGCACATAATAGTTATGTGCTTAGAAGATTATATTTAGCCAACTCTGTGAGTAAGATCGGTTGATAAATAAAGGTTTTGTGGCCTAAAAATTTGGGAATCGGGCGAATACTATATTATTGCTATAATCGAATCTCCATTGGATGCAATTGTTGCAAGACATTGAAGGGCCATGGAAAATATTATACGAATTTTGCCAAAGTTTGGTGGGTCGTTTGAACAGACGATTGACCCGATTGTGCAAAACCGCGGCTGATCTGATAGACGGGGTGTATAAATCGAAATCGCAGCAGCATTTGTTTGGCGATCAAAGCTTATTAACCCTGACCACCTATTGGTTCTAGGGTATAAATCATTTGAATTGTTATTTGTAACTGCCATTAAGCATACATCATCATTGTTTTTATTTTAGAAACATCTTTTTCCTTTTAAATACTTTTTTTGAGGGGACAAAAGTATTGGCACCAGGTAGTTCTAATAATATTTTTTTTTTGTATCATTTAGTACTTGTTGGACATTCGCGTTTTGTTTTGACTACATCATTATTTGTACCTATATTATTTAATTCCTCTATGCAAGCACTGCACAAAAATTTAATCAAAATCGGTAATAATATGGCCTGAATAATGCGTACAACAAATTCATGGGACCATGCGGACTGACCACCAAAGGCCTAAAACCGACTCAGGAGTTGGTTCTGAAGTCGATCAATTTATTTTTATGGAGTTTAGAATCAGTATTTCTTGGTTAGACAACATTTTTTTTGCAGATACCCTTGACCACTGATGTGGCTTAGCGATGCTTGTGCCAATACTTATTGTGGCACGTGTATATTACCGACGGTATAATACGAATTCGTAAGTCAAAGAAAATCAAGTGATATTACGGCCAATAAAGTTTCGGCCAGGCCGAATCTTATATACCCTCCACCATGGGATTGTCATAAGAATCTGTACTAAAGACTGTCATCCACCAAATCGAATACGTTTGGGTTGCGGTAAATTTGCCGATGCAAGGTATTTTAAAACGTTCTTAACTCCGTCTTCCTTGCAATTGTAAGGTTAGTGCCATATGATTAAATCAAAAAGGCAGATTTAAATACGTAAATTAATTCAGTTGACAAAAATTTTCTATAGAAATAAAATTTTAACGCAAAATTGTTTCTATAGTGAAATAAAATTTTGACAAATTTTTTTATAGAATAAAATTTAGACAAAAATTTTCTACAAAGAATTAAAATTTTGACAAAATTTTCTATACGAAATTAAAATTTGAGCAAACATTTCTAATTAGAATTCAAAATATTGACAAATGATTGTATATGTAATGAAATTTTTTGACAAAATTTTTTATAGTAATAAAATTGAAAATTTTCTATAGTAAATTAAAATTTTGGTAGATTTATTTGTTTTGGGGATCGCTATAATATAAGCTCAGCAGCCGTATGGAGCCAATTTGGCATGGTTCGTTAGGGACCATTTACTAAACAACCACTTTAACCAAAATTTCGACTGGAGTCGGGTGAATTTGTGCTCTTCCAAGGGGCTCGGAGGTCAAATCTGGGGATCGTTAATATGGGGGCTATATATAGATTATACGTATAATACTAGCGACCATGTACCAAATTTCAAGGACGGATCGGAAATAAAATTGCTTCTCTAACGAGGCTCCGCAGCCAGAATAATGATCGGTTTTATATGGGGGCTATATATAATAATGGACCGATTTTCGACAAATTTTGCATGGTTTGTGAGAGACCACAACGCAAAGAAAAAAAACGTTTGGAAAACAGTGTACCGAAAAACGTTTTCTTTTGTGGTAGAGTTTTTTGAAATTGCTGTCGAAAATTAAAACTTTTATCACCAAAAAAATTCGTTTTGTTACAAAATTTTTATTTTTTCAATAAATAAAGTTATTTTTTCGAAAAAACAACTACAGTCCATTTCGTTTTATAATCAAAGCACTGTTCTTTTCTAGACTTAGGTCTTTAATAAGTACACATTTACAGTTCAAAATAAATATACATACAATGTAATGTTGAAGTACATTTTTTCGGAAATCTTCCCGACCATATCTATCTGGAATATATTATAAAAAAAAAAACAAAAAAAAACTTGGTGGAAGCAGGATCGAACCCACGACCCTTGGCATGCAAGGTCGACGTAAAGCAAACCGCTGCACCACGGGCCAACTTAATTGTTAGTTTCTTTGTTAAGATAAACGTTTGTTTATTCGGTTCGTGGCGGCCGCAAGCTATGCTATATAAATATAACTTTAAATATGGATATGTAATCTATTGATGACTCATTGAACAAGGGTACATACGCTCAGTGTTAAGTGTTGTTGGCTTTCAAAGTGCATGTCCCGCGTTTCGATTCTCACGTCAGGCGAAAGGTTAAAAAACAATTTAAAAAACTTATAAAAATCGTATAATTTATTCTTACATTGCGGTATTAACAAGAAAAGGTGTAAGAATAAAAAACATCGTGATGATGAAAAAGATGTGAGGGAAATATGCATTTTTTTTGAGTTTGTTCCTATGAAATTGTTTCACATCCTGGAAAAGAATAAACGTTTATGCACAAAAAGTATATACTTTTCTCTCAAATACACTCTCCTTACAGCGAAAAGTAAAGTGAGAAACGAACTTTGTTTGTCTAAAATTTTGTTTGGGAAGGAAAGAATTATTTTTTTGCCGTGCATATACTAAACACAATGTAGCCTAAATTGTCAACGGGATCGATATGAATTTTGCTTCCTCCAGAGGTTCCGCAAGTCAAATCTGAGCGTATGGGTTTATAATGGGGTTATACGTAAAAGTGGTCCGATATGGCCCATTTTCAATTACATCCGACTTACGTCAATAACAAACTACACTTGGCCAGTTTCAAGTCGATAGCTTGTTTCGTTCGAAGTTAGCGTGTATTTTCAACAGACGGACGAGACGGACGGACATGCTTAGATCGACTCAGAATTTCACCAGCGACCCCAGTAATATTATAAAGCGATAGTTTATGGGTCTAGAGCATGACTTCGATGTGTTACAAACGGAATGACAAAGGTTAATATACCCCCCATCCTGGAAAGGTGGAGGTAATAAAAAATTGAAAATTTATAATTTATAGGTTTGTTTGCTCCCCGATAAGAAAGTGATGAAAAAAATCTGTTATATTGTATTTATTAATAATTTCTACAGAATTTTACATCTCCTCATATTGCAATAATCAAAAATATTCTTGGTTTGTTTGGTCCAATAAATTGTCCCATTTCAAGCTTCTGTTCATCCAGCAAATTACTACGTCGAGTTTTGACAATTTTTTAATTTGTAATACAATAAGTCCAAAAAGTGACTGTATAAAAGTTCTTTTAAAGAGGCAATTCACTATGCAAGACGTAAGTAGTGTTCGCTTCCTTCCAATTTCTGCAGAAGTTTTGTGAAAGGTTATGTGTGAGTTACAAGACAATCACGTAGTACGGTAGTAATGTTGCCTTGGAGTCTCCCATGTTGAAATACAGTCTCCCAGTTTACTTTTTTTTAATGGTCGTAATGCAATTTTATGAACATTACTGAAGAAATTGAAACTTCTTAAGCATATCATCATTTGTATATTATAAAATTTGGCTGCCTGGCTGACGCGGACGAGGATTTTGAGTTTGGCGACGACTTTGTAACTTTTTCTACACCCTTCAAAAAAAAAAATCGTCTTCTTTAACATTTAATGAATTTTTGTTTTAATGTGAACATCATCAATATGTTGGAAGCATTTTGAGCCCAAAAAATATTATATTGCTTTGAAGAATTTGTCGGTCCAAAGACGATTGTCTCATTGCTAACATTACGTCGTAATTTTCACTTCCTCAAAATATTTTATGTTCTTCCACACCTTTTCTGTAAAACAGAATAAGTGTGAAAACTCTTCACATTTATGAAATTTTTAATAATTTTACTTTTCGCCTGCACGGATGAATCGAAACCGAGGACTATAACAGTTTGTAAAGCCAACGAAACTACCCACTGGACTACGTAACTGTGTATAGTCATCCAAAGTAGAATAATTATCGGTTATAGAGTTACACTTATATACATAAGTTTCAGCGCCCATGAGCCCATGCCAAAACATAACATTATTTAACGAAACATACATTTTGTTTGCCACGTTGGACTCTCCCGTCAAACTTCTCCCGTTTCCATCCTCTATTTCTTTGTTCTATATCTCCCTCTGGTCGCGTTGAATAATAATCACAACATATGTATGTTTAAGTCGAAATTTGTAATGTATAATATGTTTGCATCACACAATGATTATTATGAAATCATTCATGCCCAAACATAATATATTTCTAACATATTAACATAGATGACCAAAACAGTTTAGTGTTAGTTTTAAGGAACATCACTTGTTTTGCACTTAAATATATGTTTTTAAAATTGTGCGAAAACAGGGGCGCACGCTTGGCCGCTACTTGCACATTTGTTATATCGGGAACATATAAAAACATATTTTTCTAAGAGTGTACAGCTTACGACGCCAATATGTGATCATTAGAACTTTTGCGACCGCAAAAAAGTTGATAGTACAGACCATACTCTGATGTGTGCTAGTTTTATGAATAAGCAGCCTAAACCTAAATGAATGTATGTTTTCTCCTTTGACGTCTATATTTTTTCAGTGATCGTATTGTTAATCAACATCCTATTTGATTTTTCCCGATATACTGTTTCATTGTCTAGCTAACCATCATACCAACAACAACAAAGTGTTGCCATCCTTAAGTCATCTATCGCTTCGTTGGCAATTTATCGAAGCAAATTGCAAAAAGCCCTTCCATTTAATGGTCATTTTATACGTTTTCAATTTTAAGAATGAAGCCTAAACGTAGGCCACATAGCTCTCCTCCTCGACCTGAATCACTCATCGGTAACTTGTCAATACTTCTACTGAGGCTCACTTTGGCACGAAGTTTTTTCTTTTTTTCTTTTGCATTGATCCTTTTGTGCAAGCATATTGCTTCTGTTTTTTTTGCACTGGCAATAAAACCTGTTTGAATTTCAATTTTGCAGCTTGTGTTGACATATTCAGAGAGAGGGCAAGTGCTAATCAGTTTTCGTGGGTCGTGTGTGTGTAAAAACCGTACTTGCATTGGTAGGGCCATAAGTGAGATACAAATACTAAATGTACATAGTTAGGTTGTATGTAAGAAAGTTAGAGATCACGGCAATTACGTAGCTGTAAATGAAAATCTTTAACATTTTCTTCTACTGCTAATGAACGTAGAGTAAAGAGAGTAATATGCCATTCAATGTAAACATAAAACTTGTGCTAAACACACACACACAACACATATATATAGCTAATGTTTTTCTACACATACCTTTTCAGGGTTTGAGTTTGGTTGGGATGTGAGAGGGTATCTATTGTATGTATGTTCCATAGTTACTTTAACTAAACTTTTACTTCAATTTAAAGAAAGTTAACATTTTCAAAGTTGATTTTTTTTACTCTTATATTTGCGTATTTTTATAACAGTGGCTGGTTGTTATATTTACTATTGTCCTCTATCTTTTGAGAGTGTTGCAATATTGCACGATTGTTGAGGTATTCAAAGTTTAAACGCTCTATTGAAATACTAAATACGCCTGGAAATGGGAGTAGATGTTTGTTTTTATGGATGGCAATATTTGCCAATGATTGAACAACAAATCCCTTCCGAGAAGTTTCGATGGTAATTGTAAGGTATAGTTGGTTATGCTGATTTACAAGGCTAGCAAACCACAAGGAGAAAGCCCAGGGAAGTTTTAATTGTTGAAACAGAAACGAATAAGTCTATATTAGAGCTGGAAACAAATTAAATAAAATTCGAAAAACCAAAATACGTATTAATTTGAGTTTTTGCTTAGCTTTAAGTACCAAAAGTAAGTTAAAAGGCTGATTTTGGCGACACCACCCAAGATGCATGATCAGATAGAATTAATTAATGAGTCAGATAGAATTTTTTGGCTAACACAAAAATAGGAAAGACTGAAGTTTCATCGTTTCTAGTCGAAAAATACTGCTGATTTTTCTTCATAATGTCAAAACAGGTCCGTAAAAAATTATTTTACATGGTACCTGACTGTAAATTGAAAAACTGTTTGTTATGAAGCGGTTAAGCTGGACACCAAAGTGTATCCAAACAAAATACGATATGTAGTGTGGTGATGGCACTTTTTTCATTGAAGCATTTTTTTCATTGAAAGAGAAAAATAATATTTCGAGTGGCATCTAATTTTTAGTTCAATGTTATCCTTTTTATAATAATTTTGAGGTACGTTACTTCACGTTAAAGTACGGCCGAAAGTTTGGGCAGCAGACCCGAATCTT